>JPJZ01000848.1:0-55250 GCA_000750815.1 Pseudogymnoascus sp. VKM F-4516 (FW-969) | reverse complement strand
GGGGGGGGGGGGTTTAAATGATGGGACACATGCGAGATGGGGCCGCGGCATCGAAATGCGGGGTGCATGTTGGGGTAGTGGGGAAGGAGTGGGGTTCCGGGGCTTCGGCCACAGAACGTATCCATATCGAAAATCATGGAATCTATTTGGAGATATTTCAAACAATGGAGTATATTCATTTTAAACGAACTAAGGCGGCCACTTATATAGTAGACTCACATGCGTTTCGAGAAAATATACGAACATACTGTAGCGGCCTGGGTATCCTAATTATACGCCACTGATTACAGTCATCCCAACCATGCTCTATCTTAAGACATATGCAACTCTACCCAGTAGCATGAATATAACTTGGGGCCAACTTCAGCAAAAACCCACACACGCACTCGGAAGTGCCAGAGGATAAGACGGAAACTCTTGGCACCCTCAGTGGCCTTCCAACTTGGCCATTTGCCCCTGGACCGCATAACGATCGCTGAAAACGCTGAAAATGCCCTTCTCCATCATGCTTACTTTTCCGTATAACTTTTCGTGGCAATGCTCCCATTCTGCGCACCATCTCCGAGTTTGGGACAACCAGCGCCGAGATTATAAGATCATGGGATAACGCCAATTTCGTAGCCTATTAACACCTCTGTGGAATTTCCTTCCCAACCTCTGTTGCCAGCAGTTGACAGCATATACCTACATGTAGGATCAATGTGCAGCGCACTAATAACTCCCGCTCTTGGCGGCCCGGGAACAATCAGGAACGGAACCGTAGAATGTTTGACCGCTTCCGTTTGCTTCAGGTCGTATAATCTCAAAATATCATGGGACGCACTATAACCTATTAGCAACAAGAACAACAAACATTTTTATGGGAGAAACAAACCATATCAGATGCCTTCCATTGGGCATCGTCCTAACGGCGCTAACAGCTCCACTACCAGCAGGGAACTTGAACGTCCTTTCTGGGCCTTTAAGGCCCTTGTGTAGACTAAACTCTTCCACTGTCCCGTTTCTTCTTCCCGCATATATGTAATTCCCATCAGGACTCCAGCATGCAGCCATGCACCACGGGGGCACACCCAATCTATTCGGGATCTTGGCGACTGGGTTTGGCATCCGTCGATCCCAAACCCGCAGAGTGCCATCGATGGCAGCAGCTACGAAAGTCGAGTCTGAAGTGGCAACTGCATCCTGAGTTGATGGCACGGCTTGAGAGTTGTCCGCAGCTTCAGCTATTTCTTCTGCATGCGCCGAGCCATTGGTAAGCCGTCGGGGGCTGGCGGGTTTCTCTTCCTTTATTGGCTCTATAGCAAATGGCTCTGGTACAGCTTCTGATGGAGGTGGGGGTATTGAATGTTGATCTCCAACGCCAGGTAATAACGCGTCTTCCATTGCTGTATCAGCCTGACTATCGAGTTGATCATGTTGATCATGCTGATCTTGCTGGTCAATGCCCCCAATAGCCTTGCTGAACTCATCGTCGTCATCTGCTGCGAAGTTCCCCCCCGATGGTGCGCCCGCTCCATCGCCGTCACCAAATAATGAATCCGTATCGCCAAAAAGCGAGTTTGTCTCAACCGGCGAGCCGGCCGCGTCCCCGGCGCCATCAGCGGCAGCTGTAGCTCCATTTGTAACCACGCCATTTGGGATGAAGCCATTTGAAGTGGGTTTATCAGCATTGTTACTAGAGAATGTTGTGCTGAATGCAACAGGCTCTCCAGATTCTTCAGGGACTGGCAAACTAGATGCAGGGCGGATTTCAAGCGCTGAAATTTGACTGCCGTTCCCAGTAAACGCTCGCCGAGCTTGCCCTGTATTCAGGTCCCAGTCCAAGATAGTCTTATCCCAGCTTCCCGACAGAACAGACTTTTCGTCCGAAGAAAGACTTAGCACCGACACGGCAGATGTGTGCTTTTGAAGGAATGCTATTCTCTTTCCCTCGTCATGCCGTACAGACTGCAGATTGATACATCCTGACTCAAGGCCAGATAACAACCAGAGCGCCTCTGATTGCACGGCTAACGAGTACACAGGTGACAACGCTGGCTCGTCGCCTGGTTTCGAGATAGGCTCTTCATTTTCCCAATAGCTCATAAGTACGCCAGCTTTTGTCACTGTATCCACGAACGGATGGCGCTGCGCGACAGTCAAAAGCGTCTTTCCGTTCACAGTGGCAGCTCCATCATATTTCCGAACGTAACAGTCTGAACCTCCGCTAAACCAATAGCGCATATCTGGAGTGGCCGTAATCGCATTGATCGAGGTGGCTTGGGGAGCTGCCATCGTTGGGACAATGTCATAGAGAGACGCCATGAGCGCTTCGGGCCGTATGGACGGACGTAGATTTGGTAATGGCGGTATCGATGTCTGCCTCGGTGAACCCGTGGCTGGGATCTCACGCGACTCCGCATTTGCGTTTGGGTCTGTTGCCCCGTTTGTATATAACTGCCCATTGGGTAGCTCATCTGAGCTCTCATCCGTATTTGGAAGGCTGGCTTGCTCTGGCTGCGACTGCAACAGTTTCGGTGATTCCGGGCGTTGATCTTGCGTCTCTTCTTGATCATCTTCGTCATTATCGTCGTCGTCGTCTTCGTCCTCGTTTTCGTTGTCGCCAAGCGCGTCTCCTTCACCATCTGCATCCGCTTCTAACTCGTCAATGGGAGGCGACCCAATATCCTCCATCAATTCATCTTGGTCATTATCAGAGCTGGCACCGGACGCTACTAGAAGTCAGTATTCAAGCTCTCCGAGACGGGGTTGGCGCGGTATACCTCTATCATCATCATCCATCGCGAAAGCCATTCTTCCCCTGTATTTCTCACCCGCTCATCCAAGAAAAAAAGCAATCCGTTTCATTCAAGAATATAAATTAAAGGTCCCGATGGGTATACAGAGCGATATTTTTGTTCGGCGTTCAAGCTCGTGAAGGTCTTGTGCCTGAGAGAGAATGTCGTAGGAATCGGAGGTTGGCTTTGAAGTCCGGTCCGAGTCGCAATCGTCTAGTTGCTCCAAGCCATATTTTATCTGGAAGTTATGGCACGGTATTTTTTAGCTGCTACCGGGGAGTGATTTGCGGCGTAAATGGCCATTCATGAAGCTGTACGCCCCAAAGGTTGCATATCGATCACGTCTTGGCGTCGGCTGCCAGCTGTCACCGCCTTTTTCTGGCTAGACTACAAACTATAATATTAGTAAGCAATGGCGGCGACAAATGCTTCTGGCCAGCAAGCATTGGGACAACATACTTACATTTTTTTTCTCTTGGATACCTGCAGAATCTCCTTCTCTACGAATTCGGTAAGTTCATACGGCGGCTACTGGTGTGACTTATTTAAATTTGCTTAATAAGGACAATTTCCCGTTTTAGTCAATTACGTTCACATTGCTCAATAGGACCCATGTATCATAAGCCTTGTGGTATTAAACCACAGATTCACAGACTCCTGTGCCTCTTTGTAATAGTATGAGTTATTATTCATTATCCAGAGTCTACTGTGTTTGATCAATTATGTGAAGTGTTGGTTATGACGAGAAGTAAACGTTATTATACCGAACTCATAAAAGTCCATTATGAGGTCCAAGAAAATATTATTATGCTAGAATAAATATTACCTTGAAACAAAGACAGCACAGTTAGTTGTTTTTATCATATTTATTATTATTTCTGATATGTAATGGTATTGTTATATGGAAGTCTCCCATAAGCTGATAAATCCATACTGAGGGCCACATATTATCTTTGTTCTCACAATTGTAATATTTACTGCAGCAGCGTCTGTGGGTGTGATTTTATTATCAGTATTAAATAAGCTTTTCCCACAAATTGATGTAAAACGCACAGGTTGTGCGTTTGCTGTATCATCTGTGTTTGTTATTTCTCGGCAGATACATGTTACCGTCGTAACTTTACAGGCTGGGAAAACTTCCACTACAACCCACCCCATCTCCCCTTCATTGTCACACTCAAACCTCCCCTACATCAAACTTTGAACAGCCACGAAAAACAATTGCTATAGTCTCTACTTGGGCTAGGAAGTTTCCAGACGCTGCCATTTTTGCCCGTTTGCCAAACTAGAGAAACCAATCCCGGCAACTCAGATCTCTTGGATTCCACTGCGAAGTACCAAGTATACTCTCCATCCTCTTTGTTCAAGGTAGCTTTATACTCACACTCATTGTATACATTAAAACTTTAACCTTTTTATAGATTACCAACAAGCAGTACACGCGACTTCATAGTTTGCTTGGGTTCAAGTCGACAAACAACCATTTGAAGTCAATATTCACTAAAGCGTTGTCGAATCCGACAAATAATCTGATCAGTTTCGATTTGGCTTTCGATTTCGGATTTCAATGGTATCTCTTCTGTTGCCTTTTGGAACACAATGCCTGTATTCAAAGAAGAACATCTGCGGCGGGAAGCAGACTTTAAGCCTCCATCACCTGTAAGATAGAGAAACTGCGGTTCAGAATATGTCTGTATACTAACAATATGTCAATCAAGGTGAAAGTCGTCTTCTCAGGGGTGTCTCCTGCCGACTTTGAGCCGATACTACGCGAACACATTGCCCGACCTTATCAACTACATGACGAGCACACCCAAGCAGAATGGAGGCGGCTGCCAGAGGTTCCTTTAGGCAGGGAGATGAATCCCGACTCGTCAAATGGCGCCACATATGAAACTCTGCCGGAAAATGTTAAGGAGGGTTCCTGGGGAAGCAAAGAGGCTTATATCGGCGCTCAATACCAACTACTGCGCTACGATGCCATATACCCATTGCGAGAATCAATTCGCTCTTACAAAGAAAATCCCGGAATTTCTGACCTTCCAACCACTTCTATTTATACAAACGTAAGATATCTCAAAATTATTTTGTTGGAACGAAGCTTACGATAGATAGGTCTTCATTGTTGGATATACGTTTGCAAATACGGGAGCTGCAGCTCGCATAGAGTTCTCGACTGAGCGTGCTGGTAGACGTATTCGTTGGTCTCAATCTAGCCGCCTCCAGCAAGGTACCATGGTTGCCCTCAGTCCAGTACAGGACAAGTTCAGAACTATTTGCAAGGTTGCAATTGTTGCTGCTCGCCCATTGTCAGGGGTAGAACAAAACCCACCGCAGATTGACATATTCTGGGCCAGTAATGCGGAATCCGAGTTTGATCCAACAGCGGAGTATGTCATGGTAGAGGCCAAATCCGGATATTTTGAGGCAAGTCGGCATATGCTTGTTGCATTGCAAAAATTAATGTCTGAAAAGTAAGTGCCTGCCTACCATTTCGTCACAGATGCTAACCTGTCCAGGTTTCCTCTGACGGAGCATTTGATAGAACTGAGAAGGACAGTGGGCCCACCTGAGACCGTTCAAAATCAACCTTGTATGAATCTGAGTGCACTACTACCAACTAGAGACCCCCACGAAATACTAACCACGAGTGATTCTGACGCGGACGTGCTTCAAGATGTCGATATTCTCGGTCAGTGGCCTACTTTGACAGGTTCACAATTAGATGCCAGTCAAATTGCCGCTGTCCGCAGGATACTTGGGAAAAAATTGGCCATAATACAGGGCCCCCCTGGAACAGGTACATCAATTATTTTAAACTGATCAGTTCGAACGAAGCTAATATTGCACCTCACCCAGGGAAGACATTCGTCTCAATAACGGCGATTAAGATCATGCTGAGCAACTGGAAAGCTGGGGATCCCCCAATTGTGTTGTGTGCCCAAACGAATCATGCGGTCGACCAGTTATTAAATTTGATTGAGCCTTTTGAGCCCGATTTTCTTCGTCTCGGAGGGAGATCAAGCGAAAGCAACGAAATTATTCAATCGAGGACTCTATATAGACTTCGAAATCAACTCCCAAGCGGGGTATCTGGTGGCACCCTCAAGATAAGGACTGCTCAGGATGCACTTCAACGCATTTCAGACGAGATTATCCACGATATCCAAGATATGAATGGTCAAGGAGCCGAAGAAGCTAGCGTTTTCCTGAAGCTGAACCTCATAACTCAAGAGCAGTATGACTCACTTAACGATGATGAATGGGTGGATGCAACCGTCGACACTGGAGGCCTTCTGTGTTCTTGGCTTGGTCCCAACCAACAGTTGCTACCCAATCGATGCCCTCCAAGCAATAGTGTCTTAGAACAGGATGAGGATGAGGATGAATATGAAATTCTCAACGAGGCAGAACTTGAGGCACGGAAATCAAGGGACGAAGATGATATTGAGGCTCTGAAAGGCAGATATGTGGCATATCGACGAAACTTTATCGGCAGGAACAGCAGAGCACTGTCAAATATTCAAATTGAGACAATTCTCCGCACCACGCCAAATCTTTGGGATATCGACGAAGAGGTACGTGGTGCAGTTTACCAATACCTCAAGGATACCGCCGCCAAAGTTTATCTGGCTAGTTTTCGACAACATATGACGGATTATTCAGGAGCGGTCAATAGACTGAAGATTGCAAAGTGGCAGGGCGATGCTACTCTTATTCGCAAGACCGGTATTAAGCTTATTGGATGCACCACAACCGGACTTTCCAAATATCGGGGATTACTCGCATGTCTGAAGCCACGCACGCTTCTCGTTGAGGAGGCAGCCGAAACATTAGAGGGAACCATTCTAGCCGCCATGTTCGAGAGCTTAGACCATCTTATTCTTGTCGGTGATCATCAACAACTTCAAGCACATTGTAATGTGTCTCACCTTGAGAAGGATCCGTTCAATCTCAGTGTATCTCTGTTTGAGCGGTTGGTAAATAACGGAATCGAGTTTACTATGCTCAACAAACAACGCCGGACGATTACCAGCCTACGAGAACTTCTAAGTCCATTGTACAAAGGCTTGGAGGACCATCCTTCGGTGCTTGATCGCCGTGCCCGCCAGCCAATACCTGGAATGGGAGGCCGAGACTCATACTGTTTCAATCATGCATGGCCAGAGAGCAGAGACGATGCACAAAGCACGTACAATATCGAGGAGGCAAAAATTATTGTCGCATTCTTCAACTATCTGGTGCTGAATGGCATTGACGCCCCGAAAATAACGGTTTTGACATTCTATAACGGCCAGCGCAAACAACTTCTCACACTTCTACGGAAAGTTCCAAACCTCGCAATGCGCGGGCCGTTCAATGTATTCACTGTCGACTCCTATCAGGGGGAGGAGAACGACGTTATATTGTTGTCACTCGTCCGTAGTAATGCGGATGGGAACATTGGATTCCTTGAGAATAAGAACCGCGCTGTTGTGGCTCTATCTCGTGCTCGGCGGGGCATGTACATCTTTGGAAATTGCGTCAATCTTCTTCGATCAAAGCCTGAAAGTTTTGACTTTTGGTATTCTGTCATGATGACCATGAAGTCGCAAGGTCGCTTCGATATTACCTCTGGGTTTCCCATCGTGTGCTCTACTCATTCGACTGAAACGATAATAACGTCTCCTGTTGAGTTGGAGAATTCAAATGGCGGTTGCGGCGTAAAATGTAACAGTGTAATGCCCTGTGGGCATAAGTGTCGATATACTTGTCATTCGTGAGATATCCCCTAATATTTCTGCTATCATGATGCTAACTACTCTAGCTTTGCGCATGAAGATTTGGTTTGCAAAGAGCCTTGCACAAGGGCAATGAATTGCAAGGCCGGCCACGCCTGCAGTAAGCGCTGCTCCGACCCATGCGCTTGTCTTTGTGAGCAGACACAACACGATGTTGTTTCCGATGATGTAGTAACACCTGCTGCTGCTGCCGCTGCTGGCGATAGCCCCTTCGGCCCAGGTTTACATCCAGAAATACATTCTCTCCAATCAGAGTTGTCGGGCAACGCTGAGGTACTTAATGTGGCCGGTCGGCAGGAATGGGAGGCCCCGTCTTCTCAAGGCAATGCGCCTCAATCTATGAAGTTCCCTCTCATCAAGGGCACCATGATTCGAGACGTACATCGACCTGTTGCGTTGTCAAACGGCTCCAGGAAAACCGGACGGCCCACCACTACCATACTCCACAGCCCCAAAGTGCAACAAAGCTGGCCACAAAGCGGACCTCTTCAACGAAACCAGAATACCACGCAATATTTTGTTGACCAACTCATTGAGAACATATCTCCAGAGCCACAGGCATTCACTACGAGCCTAGACACGTACGCTGCAGTTGCCCGGGGGCCATGGCATCCGCCACTTCCACCAGCACCAGGCGTCCCTATCGCGACCTCTCAAACCCTACTTTTAGTCTCTGGGGTAGATAAGACTGATTTCAATTCTATTGAGGGTGGTCCGGATGATGTACAGAAACATTCGCTCGCCACATCAAAGAGAAGGGAGGTCAATACGGAGCGGAAGGCCTCGTACAAGAAACTCGACCGAGAGGTGCAGGAACTATCTATGGAGTCCCAGACCTATGACCCTTCAGATAACGACGAAACTCATGACATTTACGTCGTCAATCAGAAAATAGAATCAGTACAAATCGAAGAAGGCGATTTGATAAGCTTTGACTAGGTGGTGGCAATGACAAAGCCGACGATCGTTCCAGGGTGCTAGCAATCTGTTTGCCGTGCTACATTTCAAGTTGCAGACTACCAGTTGTCAATCAAACTGCATTGGGGGCTTCAGGTGGCTGACCCTGGTTATAGCTCAAGAGGATAAAACGTTTGGAGCTGACATGTTACCTATCGTTTGTTGTGTTGACCTATTTCCTGTTTTTCTCGAGATCTTTGGGCTATGTAAATAGTAAATCAAAGTGGCTGAGTGAAGGCATTTGAAATACTATAGGAAAATAAAGCGCCTGTCAAGCTTCAAACTAAAACTTCGTTGCGTGAAAGTGCACATGGTAGGTTTTTCTATCACCAACTACTGTCTACACACTCGCTATGTCCAGTCACAATAGTGTGAGGCATTCAGAATATATCTAATATGTAATTCGGTGAAGATAATATGTAATTCGGTGAGGAGGAGATCCCATTCGAACACGCCAGTCGAGGTTGGGAACCAAGGCCCCACCAGCCATTATAATACTTTCCTGATTGTTTATTAATTGATTAGTCGAATTGATGTCCAACCCTGCTTTATGACTGTAAATGGAAGTTGTTTATCGTGTAAAAACGCTGCCATTATAACCCCTTAATCACCCTGGGTAGTAGCACTTTGTTGTATTCCCACAGGACAGTTGAAAAGGGAGCGGAGAAAGCGGCACCGGTGTAGTAGGTTGAGCGGTGGCCCTGAAGGGCAACCTGCTTCTGGACGATGCCCGTGCGAAGAGTGTCTGCGGAGAAGCGGGTGTGCATCTTGCCGTGGTTGGAGAACTTGACAAACTCGAGGGTGCCGTTAGAAGCGGGGAGAACCCCTGATTTGATCATGGTATTGACAGTCTTGGCGATGAGAGCCTGCATGCTCTTCGTGGTGTCTGCCTCAGTGCCAACGGCTGTGAACTGGAACAGGTCCTTAGTACCGCCGATGTAGGCAATGCTTCCGACTTGGGGTGCGTCGGGGAAAACGGTATAGTTCAAGGTTCCCGGGGCCGGGGACCTGTCAAGGTAGTTGCTCAGTATCTGCAGCGATGGATGACGGATAATCCCGGCGTAGACGGTGGTAAATGCCATCTTGTCGAAGACCGCCTTCTCGGTCGCGTCAACACTGAAAGGAGCTAAGTTCTCTGGAGTAGGCTGGCAGGCAAAGACGAGACGCTTTGCCTTGATGCATGACGTCTTGCCCGTAGCGTTCTTGACCGTTAAGAAGATGTTGCCGCCATGTTGGCGGGTTGCCGAAGCGACTGTGCTTGAGTACAAGACATCTCTGCCCAGGAAATTGGCGACAGCCTCGTACAGGTCATATAGACGACCCGAGACCGGAACAGCCGCCGCAGCTTGGCCCAACAAGGCCTTGATCATGGGGGTCGTCGACGCCTGCATTACCCAGATGGCGGGCTCATTCATGGTGTCACCGAGACCCTGTGTAGTAGCATCCCAGGTCTGGGGAACGGCAGCTTCAATGCCATGCTTTTTGACAAAGTCCACGAATGGCATCAGGAGATCTTCCGGAATGGAGTGCGGTGCAGGGAAGTTTTCGTAGCCGGGCAGTAGCATGTCTGAATACTTCTCTTCTACATCAAGAAACGTCTGCAGGGCCTGGTACATCGCGGTGTCATCGGGCATGACATAGTCTGCAACGAGTCGACCTGTCTTCATATTGACGAACTGGCCGACGTTCGGAGTAAACTGCATTGAGCCACTCGTCGACACATTCATACGGGCTGGGAAGTCGAAGGCGTTCTCATACTCCATCCAGGCCTGCACGCCGACGTTTATGACCTTGCCTGAGACTGGGTCATCGTAGTAGTTGGTGTGGCCACCCTATGAAGAAGACGAGAATTAGCAACTCTGGCAGAACACTCAATTGTCTAAGGCGCTTAAGGGGAACCAAGAATCAAGCGGCTAAAGAGCCAAGACGTTGAAGACTTACCAGTTGATCGGCCCGCTCCACGATAACCACACTCTTGCCAGCGTCGCGCAACCACACGGCAGCGTGTGCGCCAGAAGCGCCACCACCAATGACAACAACGTCCCGAGTAATGGTTTGGCTGCAGCGGTTTGCAGTAACCAAAACTCCTTGGGCAAAGAGTGTGACAATGAGGCTCAAGCCTACAGATGTCTTGCTGTTACGCATGGTGATCCAAAAACGCCACACCTTGTTCCGGTGCTTAGACCAGTGGGGGATTGCTCAGTTCGTAGGTGATCGGCAACGAGATGGAACTTTGGCACAGTTTGACCCGAAAGGACTGTGGGAGAGTTTTAAGGTCGTAGTGGCTGCCGCCTCTACCAAGCTGAAGGCGAGATCTCCTTCTATACTTAAAGAAATGACCACATCTCTCCTGGCGATATAGCCCAGGTTCATCCACGTTTGTCGCGGCGCACGTCCCACCAGACCAGCCATTACGCAGTGGCCGCTTTCCGGGGGCTAGCGAAATGATCCTCTTTATAGTGTTCCTCCGCGTAGCGGAGCATTTCCATACTGGAAAATTATGTTCCGGCTTAGACACCAGAATCAAAAATGGTTGAGCCAATCCAATTATTCTCATACACTTAGCTCAATGCTACATGGCTAGGATGAAATTCGGTGATTCCGTTCCAACACCCCTTTACTTAGCAGTATAGATACTTATCAAGGTTTACCATGTGCCACTTCATACATTGTGTTGATGGATCAATGTTGGAATAGTGGATCAATGTTGGGATAGTGGAGAAAGATCGCCAAACACATACGATTATCTTGATAGAGGTCATATCAGAACCCTGGAATCAAAAATTGCGCATTGCGACCAATGCCACAAAGATCAGATATGGCCCAGGGTAGGGCTAACCTATTGGTTCTGGGCTGCTGGTGTATATAGCAGTGTGTTAGTGAAACTGGTCAAGTTGGACCCCTTTGTTGGATATATCAAAATGAGGATTATACTTACCATTGTAACAGTAGCACACAAGGCGTATTAACTGCGCTCGATATCCTCATATGATGGAGGCATTCACTTGCTTACCACCTACACGCCTGAAGACGTTCATGTTCTCATTAATCGATCGGACCCGCCACCGAGGTGTCTGGCATAGCCACTGTGGACCTACAACCTTTTCAAACTCGTCTTGGAAGCTGGTGTTATGGATTCGTTTTCTTCGGAGTACATCAATGAAAGCCATGCAAACAGAATTGTCGGTGTAGTAGGCGCATTCTACTTCCTCGCCCTCATCTTCGTCTCCTTGCGCATATATGTCCGGGTCTTGATAGTCCGTGATTTTGGTGTCGACGACGGGCTCATCATTGTTGTCGCCGTAAGTATTGCCTCATTGTTAGGTTTCCCTGCGCCAACCCGTTACAGCATTACTAACTTCAGAGATGCCATACAGGCTCTCGCTTTTGCATCATGGCTCTGCCTGATCCTCCAGATACCTTCTGGTCTAGGACGCCATGGATTGACGATTCCGGTAGACCATCGGATAAAATTCGAGCACATATCATTCTGGAAGACCGTCCTCTCGGATGGCTTTGCTTTGGGGCTGCTGAGGATTTCCATTGCTATCAGTCTTTTGCGGCTCAATCGTGATCTCAAGTGGTACAGGTGGTCACTTTACGCAACTATGGGTATTATCCTTTTCGCCTCTGCTCCTAGCCCGTTTATTTCCTCAAAAACTGACTGAATTCTCTTCATGGCAACAGCTTTTGTCGTCGCGTACTCCATCCAAGCTATTGCTTGGTTATTTGTCTACTGCAAGCCATATTCGGGCTGGTGGGAGTTTCAATGGATGAATCCATTCGACCCGAGGTGTGCCGACTTCAATATCTTCTTAGACCTCACATATTGGAACATTTGTGCGTCTTTCCTACCATACCCAACTTTGACTTGGCTGTCTCTTTGTACTAACCCAGTAGAACCAGCCTGCAACATCTTTACCGACATCTGTTTGGGAGCCTTGCCCATCCCAATTATCTGGAACCTACAACTAAAGCTGCGAGTACGGCTATATGTCATTGCCATTCTCAATCTGGGATACTTGTGAGTTATTCTGGTGTTTACCAAAGAAGTATGAATTTAAGCTAAGCAATTTTCGTCTATAGTGCTGTCTTGATGGGCATCCTCAAAGCTGTGTTTATGCTCACGACTGGTGGCAGCCCAGATACCACGTTCGACTATTGGGTCCATTTGTGGGAAAAGTAAGTTGCGAAAGATAACGAAGCAAAAGAACAAAAGACGGGCTCCACCCCCTTCTATACCTATCGTTGGGTATCCCCTCCCCCAACTATGCTTTTAGATATCATGCTCACATCTTGTGTCTAACTAGTCTTCAACTGGATATTGGCATCACCGCTGCTTGTGCCTCCTTCCTGAAACCCCTTGTTGGACGCTTCTTGAAGATCAACAGCTCGGCCGCTTACTACGCCAGCAGTCAACAGTACAACCGAAGTGGTCGCACACCGCTCAGCGGAGGAATTGGTGGGAGCAATGCGTACACCAATAGCAAAAGGAGAGCGGGTCTGAACACCCGAGATGAAGATGATGAATTCATGCGGCACATCAAGAACGATGTCCGGGCGAACGATATTCATCTGCAAGACCTGAGGTCCTCTCCCGTGGAAACTAAGATTCAGTCAGCCCAGTCTTCACCAGGCGATTACTCCACTGACCCAATCTACGATATGCCTTCGCACACAAATAGTGAGGAGGTCATATTGCAGAATCCCAAGCCACCCCATGGGATTATGTGCACGAGGGATGTTACTTTAAAGTACAGTAACAAAGTGACGGGTTAGACCTATCTCTATACTGCAGTAGAACGTATGGCCTTATCTAGTTATTTATGAGCAGGTCCCAATTATAGGACCAAGGATAAAATGTATATATAGTTAGGTGTTAATATGCCCCATAAATATACCAAAATCTATTATCAAGCTCAGCTTCCTTTCTAATAATGTGTCTTTACAACTCATTTTTGAAAATATTGACAACCTAGCACGTAAAGCATGGGTATACATCGTATTGTACTGTACTATACAAGATCGCCGTGGCGTCGTCTATCTATCTATGCTAGACCCAGCCTATCGCCACTATCTATAGGTCGCGAACCCCTTTTCCTCCTCTATTCTTGACTCTACGTACTCCACGATATCTTTTCCATATATCTCCTCTACCCCCTTTCCTCCAAGAACCACCTCCCGCTCGTGGGTCTTTGCCTCCTCCTTCGTCATGCACACAAGCTCTCCCAGCCGCAGCCGACTACTCTTCTGCCCCTCCCCTTCGTTTATCGTCTTTCCCTCGGGTGCCCGCCACCTTACAAGCGCCAACCTTGTCGGCACCCCACTGACCACGCTACGACCTCGGTATACCTCCTCAACTAAGTATCCGACATCCACCGCCGTCAGCGGTAACTTGAGGCCCTTCACATCTTCGCCGCTCCAACCCATAGTCGCCCTCGCCACCTTCTCCTCGCTGCCCTGGACCTGCGCCAGAATAGTCTCATAGAGCTTATCCCTTCCCTTCGTCTCCACATTATCCATCGGATACCCCGCTAGCTTCAAAATAACGTAGTTTGCTGCTGCACAGCCAAATACCGCGGGCATGGTTCCGAGCACAGGCAATATCCTGACTCGGAAATCTGCCATGGGCGCCAGCTCACCGACTTTGCCCTTGGCAAACTCCTCTTCGGAAAGAGGGAGCAACTGCGCCTTGCCCGAGCCTGGTTTCTCGGTCGAGAACACAACGGGAATACCGCTCGTGATACCCCGTAGACGTAGTCGACGCCGTGTGGAGCGCGACAGCGGATCCTCAGTCGATGCACTAATATCACCAACAAATATCCTCGTTGGGTCGCTCTTGCACCCCGCGCCCATGGAACTAACCACCTGGATTCCCTTCTCATGGCAGTATGCCAGTAACCCAACCTTCGAATCAATATTATCAATGGCATCCACCACGAATTCCGCGTCTTTCAGCAACCTCCCAGCATCCTTCTCGCTGAACATCTCATTTCGGCAATCGAAGTCCACCCAGGGTGTCACAGCCCGCAGCCGCCGGCGCAGACATTCCACCTTCGGTGTCCCAACATCCGCCAGCGTCGCCACCGCGTGCCGGTTTAGCGACGACAGAGACACCATATCGAAGTCGATGAGGCGGATATGCGAGGCTCCCGAGCGCGCGAGAGCAGCTGCACAGTGGGAGCCAACGCCGCCGCAGCCTACGACGACAATCTTGGCGTTCCGTAAGGCAGCGAGCCCGGAGTCGGATAGGAAGACACGGTTGCGCGCCAATTGCTCGAGGATGAGTTCTGGTCCGACGTTAGGCGTTGTTACGTCACGGCGGGGTCGCGATAGGCCTACCGTCATCATACTCTCCCCTTATCGCTCTTGCCGCAAGCTCGGCACTCCTCTCATCTTCTTTACTCCATTGTGGCGTCGGCGCGGCGAGATCAGGCACTTCGTCCCCAGTCGGAGGCGGAATCGAGTGTTTGAGGTCGTCGACCCTGCGTTCCCTTCGCAGGCGCTGGAAGGCGAGAATAGAAGTCGCAACGACGGCACCGGACACGAGAGCCGTGGCGGCGAGGTGTGCGGCGTGGTGGGAGGACGTTGGGGTCATGGTTGGGGGAGGGGCGCGGTGGGCGCAATGTCGTGTGCAGGTCGGTTTGCGCTGGTTGCTATCAGTGCGATTAGAAGACGATTACAAGTGAGCTTTTTTTTTAGCGCGCCAGGCTAGCGCTTGGCGGGGATTTCCCCACATCTGCCGTCGGCACGTCCCAAGAGCCATCGCACTACTGTAAGCACGACCCCACACCAGCTCCCTCATTCTTTCGTCTGGTATTCCTACAATATCTACATGGAATGGTTTTCTTGTGGAAGTTTTACAAAAGAGAGACTCATCCAAATAACAAAGCAAAGTATGAAATCCTACTGAAGAAACGACAAATACTAAAATCTCCCCGTTATTTCATGAGCTCTGCGTTTGGCCTTTGACAAACCACTTTCCGAACCGTCGATTCATCCATGGCCCCATTCTGTTTAATTGATCCTGCGACATGAAACCACCATCTCCTTATGGGATGCAAGGAAGCACATGTGTTGATTTTTTGCTGAATAAGTCTTGGTAAGGCCCTCGGCCCCCATATTATGGCCTCAACCACAACGCCCCGTGAGGTTCTCCTCGATAAAGAGGCAGCTTCTGGTAATAGGTGTTATAGATCTGTGGTTATACAGGAGTGAGATGTTTACCCTATTGGCTAGTATGATATGTCATGCTTGGCCTAGGCTATAAACTCATATGTAAGATCATCTGATTAGCTATTTGATCCCGAAGGATTCATCCGATCTGCAAGTGTCACATTAACCCGTTGTGTTCATGGTTCCTAGCCGGGAAATAAATAAACCTTACTTCCGGGATAGCTCTCCGAGTGGTGTAATGCTAACATCATATATTAAATCTCATCTGTAAATAACCCCGATGGAATTTCACGTGTTTGAAACAAGGATGGGGCAGTATGTGCGCTGATTTACGGACACGTCCCAGGGGAATAGCTACATACATAAGTAAACCGCCTTGGGCTTAAAAAGCAATGGCTGCCGGCTCTAAAAGCCAGAGTCTCTCAAGATCAACGAGATCAATCGCCAACCAAGATTAAGATCGCCGTCCTTTCGTCAAAATCATGTCTTATCTCGTGGTTCTTATTGGTCTAGTCCATCTCATATCTGCCCTTCCAGGAGGACCTCAGATAACAGATGCTCCTCTTGCCAGAAAAGATGCAACTCCTATGAAGAGAGACGATGCTTGTGGGCGACAATGGAAGTCAGAATGCTTCAAAGGCACATGGAGCGCTGGACCAGGTGCGTTGTGCCTACTGAATTACTGGACAAATGATCTACTGCTAACGAATACCAGAATGCACAGAGGAAGCTTGGCTTACGACGATAGTCAGCAGCATGGTGAACCCGTAAGCTGCCATATCTGAATGTTTGTCTATTTATAGGAGTTGCTAATCCGCCCCTTAGGCCGGCTACAGAAACGACATATACCCCAACCGCATACTGTTCTGAGTTACTGCAGCAGACTTCCACTTCTACCATTTTGGTTACATATTCAGCAACTAAAACTAATTCGGAGAACACATGGGTTTATCACTATACAACTGTCACTGACTATGAGTACGTAGCAAGGGAAAATTGCATTATTCCACCCGAGGTTGCTCTATAAATACTAACAGAGGTAATAGCCACCCTACGTCTACCGTCTGGTGCCCAAAGCCGTCGCAAAGCCAGGTCTGCGGTGTTGAATTCCACCACACAATCTACGCCAGCGACATGCGGCCAATATTTCCCCAGGATACCATCAGATTTGTCAACGTCGAAACTTGCCACCAAAGATGCCTAGGCGACGTCGCGTGCCACAGTTTTCTCATTGAAAATTCCAGCACGGGTGGGGATATCATCGACTGCTCCCTCTTCGGTGAGAATCTAGGAATCAACGGCACTCGCGCCGAACACCCTCCCACACCTCTGGCCACTCCAAGTGCATACGGCTGGTATGATCGCAATTGTCCTGAGTTCCTACCCGTACGTCTCGCAATGCTCTTCCCCATAGACTGTTTCCTCTGGAGTTGTGTAAAAGAAGTCACTGACAATACTCCATTAGAGCGAGTGTGAACCCCAGACGCAGTCCCTCACTCCGCGAACCGCGGTACCCAAGCCTCGCGACCCCATGATAACTGCCGCGCCGGTGCCTCCCGTGGCAGATGACGCTGAAATCCAAAAGCGTTACATCTCTCACTTCCCCGATTATCTGAGTTCGGACTACGCATGGGCAGCTGGGTATTTCCTCACATGGGGATGCTCGTGCCTCGTCACTGCTGCATGGCCTGAAACTACGGAGACTACCACGCATTCATTCCGGTATGGCTTGGGACTGTTGTAAGTGTATATTTTTCATTTAAGTGCTGTTGTGGGATGATGAACAGGCTAACGTTATTTAACTGCAGAGTACAACGAATACCATTCATGAAGATTATACGGTATTTGTCACAGCGCGGACCACGACGGTGTATCCAAGTATTGATTAAAACTAAAGAAATTTCGATACGGAATTGTAACTTGGGTGAGAAGGTTAACAAGTTGAGTCCAGCAGGAAAATCAGTCTTAAGTGTTTACAGTGTCAATCTCCGTTATCGAGTGTTTGAATGATGTTCTGAAACGGCTTCAATGAAAGGGCGACGCTTATTTGCAGGACAAGTTCGAAGTATTCTTCAATGTGCTTCTTATTGTGTTTATGTATCAACCGTCTGTCTCTGTCTGCCAATGTCCTCGCACCCCAAAGCATACCTTGTTTAGCCCTATACCTCCTTAACGCCATAACTCAAAATATATGCAACCATGTTCCTTCCGGCCCATACACTCCCAATGCCACTTAACGATCGATTCTCAAAGCGGCGTGAAACTCCCCTCAGCCTTGAAGTCCCTGCTACTAAACCCAGCATGCACACCGATTTTCCCAGACGCAATAACCCACTCCTGACTCGTTGTGTCCCAAAAACTCACATCTCTTCGCATCAAGTTGAACGTCACAGTCTCCGTCTGCCCTGGTTGAAGCACTATCTTCTCAAAACCTCTCAACACTCTGAGCGATGAGGGGGTAATCCCGTCAACTGGGGGCAAAGAGAGGTACAGCTGTGGTACAGCAGCTCCAGCCACCGTGCCAGTATTGCTCACGGCAACTGTAACACGGAACACCGTTTTAAACAAATTCGGGTTACCCCCTGGCTGTGTTTTCGCAGCCGGCGCACGAGCTGTGACTTTCTCGTCGATCTTGGCGATTTCAAGGTTCGCCATCCCGAATGTTGTGTATGACAGACCAAAGCCGAATTCGTACAACACGCTGTTGTTGTAGTAGTCGAAATGACGATAATCAATCAGCGGCCCCTCTTGAAAATCAGACTGCCATGCGTTTGGATCCGTGGTAGCTCGCAGTTCTGGGGAATCCGTAATAGGCGCAAACTTGTCTTCGGCTTCCGAGTTGGCGATTGTGTATGGCAGCTTGCCGCTCGGGTTAACAACGCCGTAAAGGATATCGACGATTGAGTTCCCACTCTCTTGGCCGGGGAAGTGAGCGGCGAGTATTCCTTTGACATTTGGGTGAGAGGCCCAGGGCATGGTGTTAGGCCCCCCGGAGTGTGTGATGACCACGGTGTTGGGACAGCGGTCGGCGACATTCTTCACGACGGCCGCGCTTTTCCAATCAGCTTCAAGGGTGGTCCTATCGGAACCTTCAGTGGCCCATGTTTTGAGGAATACGAGACAAACGTCGGGAGGGGAAGGGGCGAATGTGGAGAAAGCGAGGTTGGGATCGCTGGCTAGGTAATTGTTGTTGAGGATGAATTGAACGATAGCTCCATCAGCAGCCGCCCGTGCCTTGATTGCATCCATTGGTGTCACGACGTAAGTAGGCCGGCCAGTCCTTCACGGGTATTAGTTTTGGTCTGAAAATGATAGCACTGCAACTTACCCTGAGCCTCCTCCGATCGCCAAAGTGCCATATTCGTATCCATGGTCACGGATGGCATTGAGGGTATATACACCATCGATATTATCACCAGCATCATTTCCAAATACCCCTATATTCTTTGGGGCCTTCAGGGGAAGGATATTTCCCTCGTTCTTGAGAAGCACCGTTCCTGCAGCTGCTGCATCACGGATGAGCTTTGCATGCGCTCCGCGTGCATCGACGTTGGCCTTGGCGCCATAAATAAAGGACTGGAGGTAAGGGTGAATTCCCCATTTGTTCAGTGGGGCCGATGACTGGTCTATAGACGGGTAAGTTGTGTCCTGATTCAAGAAAAAGTAAGGCGTCATAACGCGGTGCACCATGTCGTCGATTCGATCCATTGTTAAAGAACCGTTATTAACCCCAATCGTCAAATTTCCTCCAAAATATGAAGGTCCCGGTGCCTGGAAATTGATCGAACCTGGCATATCCATGTCCAGACCAGCTTTGACAGACGCAACACCTGAGTGAGTTCCACCCCAGTCACTGACGACGTATCCCTGGAATCCAAGTTCATCCTTGAGTAAGCCGTTCAGAATCTTCGAGTTCTGACAAGCGTACGAAGCGTTAAGACGGTTGTACGCGCACATCACTGACGCAACTCCAGCATGGAGTGCGTTAGCAAAGGGCCACATGTATACCTCATGCATCGTCCTATCATCGATATTGGAGGAAACAGCTTCAATTTTTACGCCCCCATTGTTCGAGGGAACTCTCTGGGTCTCCTGCTCGTTGCCGATCCAATCTGTGGAGTTCAATTAGTAGCTCATCTCATTATCTCAAAACAATTTCGGCTTACGTTTGGCATTGGCTTGCACGCCAACACTTTGGATTCCAGAGATTGTCTGTTCCATAGCTACTCCCGTAAGATATGGATCAGGTGAGAAACCTATTAAGCATCAGTATACCTAGCCCCCCATACTGATGTAGGCAGCTAAAAACGTACCTTCCCATCCTCTTCCAGCAAATGCAGAACGGCCCAACGGCCCAGCTACAGGTCCAAGAACAACGTGTGCTCCTTTAGCCTTAAACTCCGCTGCCAAGTATGAACCCCGTGTGTTCATGAGCTTTCGGTCCCATGTTGCGGCAATAGTCAGGCCAGCAGGAAAGACGGATACGAAGGTTGCTTGTCGAATAGCTGCAGGGCCATCTTGCATGCAAAGTCCTTTAAAACCGAGTCTAGGAATTGGTACGAGATTGCCTAAGTATGTAAGTACGTTGGCCAGGAGCTGCATGTGGGCGATTCTTACCAACGCATGGGCCACGAATGTTTCCTGTGAGCAAACCGGCCTTTTCATCTAGAGTTAGGTTCGCGACAAACGTGCGTGCTTTGGCAAATGCGGCCTCCCACCCAATTCCATCAGAAGAGGCTAAGTCTTGTCAGCGGGGTCAAACGCATATGGTCAAATTGTTGGACTCACGGCTTGGATAGACCGGGGGGCTACTTGTAAACAGTGCATGGTCCCATGAGCTCTGCGCACTGGCGACGAAGAATAACGATAACAGGGCAGTTAGGAACTTTCCTAGACGTAGATAAGCCATGTTGTAGGATAATAAATCACCAATCCATTCGAAAAAGAGGGATCTGCCATTCACAGAAGGAAAGAGCACTGCAGCTGTCTTATACCTGACTTGCTCCCATGTCGCCGAGGAGGCGTCCGCCACAATCTGGGGAAGCTGCGGGAGGGGCAACATAACGGCACGGCTCATCTGACAGCAAGCGGCTTTGCTGGCAGCCTTCCAGGGGTAGGAAGGTCTTCGGGAGGTGAATACGCAGCAGGTGATAGGTCCATGCCGGTTTATAGGGCGTCATGTAACGAGGCACCAGGACACCATTCACCAGCCAAGTCCAGTGCCAAGGGAAGGGCAACAGACAAAATGTCGATACGAGCTCGCGACTGGCGGTGACGCCGAATAGCGGCGATGTCTAGAAGCCACCCGCTTTTATGTAGCTCCAGCCACACAGCCTTTCCTATGTTCCGACGGAGCAACTACCAACGGAAGATAACGCGTAGAATAAAGCAGCGCCTGGGAAATGTGGGACGTCGGATGTGGAACCGCTGACCTCTTTGTGCACAGTAACGGTCCGATGTACTGTGTAATCAATCAAGCGAAGACATTCATAAATGATGTGTTTGAAAATGTAAGCCTCGTGTTCGTCGCTCGCATGATACCGACGATCACAGGCGGGGAACAACCCACATCGGGGTTCTAGGCCAGACACCTTGTGGGGAGATATGCGGTATACATGGAAATGTGAAGTAGTGGATGAGATGCGCCCATGGATATCTGGGGATCTTCTTTCGTATAAGTTGATAGGTCAATAAGTTGATACTACTCGAGTAAGTGGTCTCACTTGATTGTTGATGTTGTTGGTTTTGATGTCATGCGACCAGGGTCCGGGGCTGGGATGGCCCGAGCAGCGAGCTTTCCCCGGTTTCTAACCCCGCTATGCAGCTTAAATAGCTTCAATATGAGAAAACCGGTGTGCACGGTGATGTGCACTAAAATTATAAGTGTACTGCTAATAAATGCCGAGAAATACCCACGCAAGTGTTTGATCTCTTGATTGCATATACATATACACTTCATTATTAATGAAGTATGCAAACACGAGATATGCAGTGAGGGTTCTTGGCACCACTGAGACCGTGTCTTGTGTGCTGCCAGGTTTTGTCGTCACGACTGGGTACTATCCCCGTAAGACATAGCTATATCCCATATGGTATTGATACAAAACAAACTGTAACTGGCCAAACATCCATAACGGATATCCACTTGTGGATTCCCGCAGCCAAACGCCGAAGGGCTCACATGCACACATATACATAGCCCACCACACCCTCCATCCCCAACCCCTCCAACCCCCTCAACCGAGAAACCTCTTCACACTTCCCCCCACATGTTCGAGATCCAGCAAAAATGTGTCATGTCCGAACAAGCTCGCGTCCTCACCAAGCTCCACATGAGTCACCCTCTTGTTTCCCCCGCTCCTCAACGTCTCCGCGATCTCCCTTTGCTGCCAAGCTGGGAACAAAATATCGCTCGCCACGCCTAGCACAAGGGTGGGTATGTCTCGCATGGGTTGTAGCCCCTTTACTAAGTCCGCGGGAGGAGCAGTAGACGTCGCTATGGGCCCGTTGAGGTCCACAGGAGTCTGGCCAGGCTGCTCGACGTACGGCGTCTCAGGTAAATCCAGGCTGCACGTCGACGAAGAAAAGTCACCTCCAGCTGCTTCCAAACTATCCGACCGCTCTGCTCTCCTCAAAGCAGTTGCGTGCTGGTGCTCAGCACCGAGGTCAAACAAATCCATGGCCTTGCTCACATAAAGCAAGCTATTCGCATCATACTCTAGGCAGAATTTCTCTCCCGCATGATCCAAATACGTCTCGATCAAGAAATCAGGGCATAGTGCTGGCTGTTTACTCGGGTCTGCACGCCTCCTCCCAAATCGCTGCTCCCACTCCGGCCCGCTGCGATATGTTACCGTCGCGATTTCACGCGCCAGCTTCATCCCCGCATGTGGCGGCACCCGGTCGTAGTAGTAACCCCGCGCCCAATTCGGGTCCATCATCAGAACCTGTCTCTGCGTGTGTCGCATCGCAATGCTGTAGGGGTGCGAGCGCGCACAGCCGGAAATCGAAACGACGCGACCGACGCGGGAAGGGAAGTGTACTCCCGCTGCGAGGGACTGCATGCCACCCATGCTAGCACCGACACTGGCGTAGAGCTGGTTGATTCCAAGGCCGTCGAGGAGGCGGAACTGGGCGCGCACCATGTCGTTCAGGGTAAGTATGGGGAAGCGGGTGGCGTAGTTCTTCCCGTCTGCCGGGTCAATGCTACTTGGTCCCGTAGAGCCGTAACAACCACCTATGACATTTGTGCAGATGATGTGGTATTTATTGGTATCAAGGCACCCGCCTGGCCCGATAAACTTCTCCCACCATCCCGGCTTAGAGTTCTTCTCTGTCGAGTGCGCGTGCGAGGATGCGGACAGCCCAGTGTGAAGCAAAATCGCATTCGATTTGTCCGCATTGAGTTCGCCCCACGACTCGTATGCAATGTTGAATTCTGGAAGCACACCGCCCCAATCGAGCAGCAAAGGGTCTTTGCAGTGGTAGATCTCAGTTGCGCCACTAGTATAGGAAGGCTCGGGGCCGCTGGCCAGAGAGCGCGCCTCCAGAGTCGCTGTCTTGCTCTCGAGAGCGTCCAGGCATGGGAACGACATTGCCGGGTTCGAGGCGTCTGTCGCCGCCGGGGCCTCTGATCGCCTTGGCGTTTGGGTGTGAAGCTGTCGTGAGGAATGGTGGCAGACTGGAGCTGCCGCGGACCTATGTGGTCTCGCCGCTGAGAGTGGTCGGCCCCATGATCTCGAGAATTGCTTGGCTGGTTTTGAAGCTATCCGTGTCGCGGACACCGCCGCTCTTGAGGCACTCATAATTCGCTATACTCGTTGCCGGTAAGCCTCAGATAAGTTGACCACGGCAACGACTATTTAAGAGGACGACGTCGGCGTTGAAGCTCCGACGGTCGGCTTTGTAACCAACAACCATCAAGGCTAAAATGGCAGAAACCTCGAACTCTCTAAAGGGAGGCGGTGAACTATCGTAGAACATGACGTGATTTCACGTGCCCCAATTCTAGATATGGTTTAGACAGCGGCTGCTCCCGCATTTAGCGTATTTTAGCAGAGTGGAAGCCTGGAATGCAGACAAAATCGGAGAGCGGGGGAGACGTCACCACCTCGCCACCGATTCTCAACACTCCACGTTTGATATTCGGTAATTCGGTAAGGTAAACAAATGGCTTAGAGGTAGCAACGTTTCTAGTTCACTGTGCCATCTCATAATTTACTTTTTGCCGTTTTAGATCACCAAAACACTGCACTGACACGCAGATCCGTTCGTTAAAACAAGCATGGCGTTCCCCAACTTTCTCACGGCCTTCTCCTCCACTCTACAATCCGTTAATCCCTTCGGCGCTCCTCCAGCCAAACCTGCTTTTTACCCCACTGTTGACGATGTCTTCACGGTCAAAGCAATCCTCCGGGCCCTCTCTCTTCCCCTCGAGCTCACAGACACGATCATGGACTATGCAGAATACTGGCCTCACACGTCCGCCGTGCATCCTAGCGTCAACCCCGCCTGCGCGCAGGGTCGCTCAAACATTCAAGACTATTTCATAGTATGCCCCTCTCACTTCGTCCATCAGTAGTATGCTAACACCCCAAGACCCGCACTCTTCCTCTCGGCTGTCTTCAAAGCTCCCCTTCCACAAACCCTAGCCGTGCGCCTGCACCAGTAGACCAGGGCAGAATGATACCCCACCTCTTTCCACCCACTCAGTCCGAAGCTTCGAAGGCGGCAACTGCGGCCCTTTATACAGCATGGGCGCGAGCCTCACAGCCGCGCAACGCCCACCCATGTCGAAAGATTGTGTTTCGGTTCCGATCGTGCGACCAAGGGTGGGGCGGCGAGCACGAACATCGCGGGACGTATAACGGGTCGTTTACATGGCTGGATGTTGGGAGGGAGCGGGCAAGGGCCGTCGATGCTGATGAGACTACAGAATTACCTCATCCAGGGAGGGAACAGTCGGAAGAAAGTTCAAAGAAAGTGGAGGAGACATTGGCTTGGAATTTGGAGTCCTTAGTTCCCCCGCCAAAGAAAGACGGAGAGCCAACAAGCAGCCAGTCGTCGTATGATCTGGGGGAGGCGCCGCCAGCGGTTAAGCTAGATCACCCGTTCCTACCACATGACAATACGCTGCAGAAGAACCTAACTGCCACAACTGAGGCCAAGGACTATGAAATCGTATGGCGCTGGGATGATGACATCGACGCCGAATCCGATTATGCGGAAGATCTGCAGGAGGCCGGCCGCGGTAAGGCTACAGGAAATGGCGAGTTCGTTCGTAGTTTGGAGGTCGGAGACGTGGTGACTCTATGGGCAAGGGCGAGGTTCCCGGGGTGGCATACTAAGGTGGAGGATGTTAAGGTAGATATGTTCTGGGCGGTGTAACGTATCAGTGTGATTTTTGATTGCATGATACTGGAAGCTGTAGAATTGTGCAGGATTCTGGAATGGCTAGTTTAGCTTTTCCCGTTGGTATATAGAAGAATTCACAGCAGATAAATAGTTCTCAATAATTAGCAGTGCCTTTCAATCAATTCTTTATGCTGCCTTGTCTTACTGTCAATTCCCTATCTTCTATTTCTTCCTCCATTAAACTAACTGATACCCCGAATTGAGATCGAGACATGGGCGGGAAGTGTGAACCTTCTGTGATTGGTTGCCGCTCGGACCCTGGCGAGCAACTTTCTTGAACCTTCAGCCTTGTCTAGCCTGCCATCAACCACGAAGTTCAACCTCAACGACAACCCAGAGTGCACCACTCCACATCCTAACTGCTCAGTATCAAGGAGCTAGAAACAATGTCCAGCGGTGTCTACCGGTAGACAAGCACAACCTGCCACAATGGCATCTTCATTCGTGCCGCGCGCCGTTTTCCCCCCAAACCTCAACCTCCCCCGCTCATACTTCCTTGGCCATCATGCTGCCGGTCTTTCAAAGATGGTCACTATGCTCTCACACATCGACCTTATCATCGAATGCCGAGACTACCGCGTCCCCCTCACCTCTCGCAACCCCCTCTTCGAAGGCTCCCTCGCCGGCCGCCAACGACTTGTCGTCTACACCAAACGCGATCTCGGGAGTCGAAACCGACCCGCGGACAAGGCGCGCGAGGCTATAATCAAAGACTGGCACAAGCCACAGCAAGTTCTCTTCTCGGATCACAAGTCAAAGAAGGACGTGCGCTCTGTGCTTGCGTTTGCGAAGCAGCATGCCCAGGAGCTGGATAGCTTAACAGGGAGCCGCATGCTCATTGTTGGCATGCCGAACGTGGGCAAGTCGTCGCTCCTCAATGCGCTGCGCATGGAAGGCGTCAATCGTGGCAAGGCGGCATATACAGGAGCGCAACCGGGGATCACTCGCAAAATCGCGTCGGGAGTTAAGATTGTGGACCGCGACCCTGAGACTGGCTCAGAGGGCGTGTACCTCGTCGATACGCCTGGTGTCTTCGTGCCATTCGTGCCGGATCCGGAGAGTATGCTCAAGCTGGCGCTATGCGGAAGCGTTAAGGATACTATTATCGCACCCACCACGCTCGTGGATTACCTCCTCTTCCACATCAACAAGCACGATCCTAAATTATATCGAGAATATTGCGAGCCGACGAATGATGTCCTTGAGATGCTTAATGCTGTGTGTCACAAGACTGGTCGGCTACAGAAAGGCGGGGTGCCAGATATCGAGGCTGCGGCGCTGTGGCTGATACAGCGCTGGCGACAGGGGAACCTGGGATGCTTCGTACTCGATGAAGTCGAGGAGGACGGGCTTGCCAAAAAGATGCAGGAAGAGGTGGGAACGAGTTTGAGTCAGGCGAAGAAGGCGAAGAAGGATCTGCAGAGGCAGAGGAGTAAGACGAAATTCTTGGAAGGCAAAGCATAGTGCCAGCGCTCAAGCCAGAAGGATTCGCAACTGTATAGTACGACTAGAGTCTGGGATGGCCATAATTTCCATGCGATCGATTCCTCCCACCCAATTTGGATATGGCATACGATTTACGACAAAACTAAACTGTATTATAAAATTAGATGTATTAAATATTAAACTGTCTACTAGAATATTACAATGGCTTCCACCATTTCTCCCATGTCGATGGCTCACCCAAATCCGTAGAACAATATCGTTAAGCGCCGCCTTCTAATGCCGTCTAATGTTAACTTATCACCGGTGACACCAGCTGCCACCATACCCATTGCTCACTGACGCTTCTGCTTACATTTCACATGAACAAAGCTTGATTTGACTTCTCGTTTCCCACCTTCAAGCACAAATGCTGTCAGCTTCCCTCCCTTCAAGCATCCCGTATCTATCCCCTTCGTGAAGTCGCCGATCGATAGGCCTCGCCGGGAATCATGCCCATATATGACTGTGGTGCGTTCATTTTTTGGAAGATGGGACTGGTACTTATTCCATAACTGGTATGCAAGTCAGTCGCTCTTCAAAGTATTTAATGGAAGGATCGTACCTTCGTCCACACACGTCCCTTGTGCCTCTCACTGGGAACTTGTTTCCTTGGGTTTATAGTGCGAATGTTCATAACCATATAGGGATTCTGCTTTTTGAGCTCCAAGCCAGGCATCAAACCGGCATGCACTACAACCACGCTTCCCATTCCTTCGATATCCCCAATTTTAAGGATAACTGGTAGGTCCTTCAGCCATTTCACTTGTTCTTTAGTGAGCTGTTTTGCAAGTGCCCTGTGACCCTGCTTCCTATTGCGATGCTTCTTTCCCCGACCCTCAATGACGCCATCAACTTCGCCATCTGAGGACTCGTCCTCCTGCTCTGACGGCGAGTTTTGTGACGCAGACTCCGATTTTGCATGCAGCTTCTTCCATGCTTTCAAAACTCCATCCTCATGGTTTCCCCTCACTGCGCTCGCACCTAACTGCATCAACAGCTCTAGCACACCAATAGAATCTGGGCCTTTGCTAATCATATCGCCCGCACAAACAAGGTGGTCACGGGTCGAGTCGAAGTCCAGCTTCACCAGTAATCGCTCTAGGTCGCTCTTCATGCCATGGATGTCTCCGACCACAATCAGCCGGCCGGAGTTGGAGTTGCTTCGATGGCCGGCCTGCGGCACAAGGGACTGATCCAGGGATCTAATGAGAGTGATAGTGGCCGAGTCCGCTGAGAGTTGATCCGAGTCTTTCGACTGAGATAATGCTGTGACAGCATCCGCGAGCTGATCCGCTTCGGTGGGTGATCCCCATTCAATCGAATCTGCTGAAGAAGGTACCGGGAGAGATATGCTGTTTCGGGCATTGTATCGGAAAATAAAGAGAAGAGAGAGCGAGAAGAGGACGAGGCAGATGCAGTGCCGAGCGCGAAGCCCGCCAAATGCGGAATTCATGGCCTTTTTAGGTCTCGGCTGACCATATTGCGGATGACGGGAGCCCATTGTCTGTGGAGGGCTTATTTCATCGTCACAGATGCTATTTGGCGTCAAGGCCTGGCCATCATTTTTTGGCTTCATGTGTCGACGATTGGCCTACCTCCCAAGGTGGCTGTTCCGGGAACCTACAGCTGTCGGCTTTGTTACCCGACGGAAAGGACGTTGGTGATTTATCAATAACAAGTATAAATATTTGTAGCACTGCTGAAAATAATAATAAAGACGCTATTCAAGCATGAAGTATTTACAATGTATTATTTGCATGGGATGGCTTTGATGGAGAAGTAGCAGAGTTTTGATTCCTTGGCGCTTGCGTGTACCAAGTACGTACAACATCAGACGATGGGCCTGAAGTCACTCACTTGACACGTGACCAAAAGATAACTCCTACTTTCACGGCTTAAATTAAGAACTCACAAAGGGGCAAATTGTTTGGTGGGTGATAACCTCACTTTTATTGATTGTGTGTGAAAGCATCGATAAAGTACCTTTATTAACTCGGACAACTAACTCTAAGTCTTCCTCCCCCAAAGTTACAAAGAAGAAGAAACGACTAAACTGCAGCTTCTAGAAATACACTTCCTCCGGTTCCTATCAAATGTCCCAATGGATCAGTCATTCGTTATACTTGGTTTTCAAGTGGTAGGCAACGGTTGAAACCCGTGATATTGAACACTGGCCAGGCCAGAATGCACATCAGAAACGAAAATGGAAAAAAAAAAAACGCTGGTGTTCGTACAAGCAAGAATCAAAGAGAGAGGGGCAGACAAAGGCTATTATACAACAAGGTTCCCCAGAGAGGCAGCAACCTTGTGAGTTGCGTAATCGACGATCGCGGGTTTCCGACACCGAGATAACAACAAGACTTTTTGGTGACTTGAAATGCCCGGGCGACAACAACCCGCGGTTGATCCACCTAATCCAACTTGCGCTTCTTCGCGGAACCCTGGGAAGCCTCGGGGCTGTTCTTTCCCCCCGACTTGGGTGGGCTGGATGAGGGTGGGCTCTTCGAAATAGTGCCAGCTGCAGTGGCCGAGACAGGGGTGGCGGGGCTTTGGGCCATAATGGGGCCCCCAACGCCATTATTACCAGTGTTCCTCGGCAGGGCCGCAAGAGCCTGGCACTTAACGCCGAAGGCTGACGCTGTGTACCAAGGGAGCTCCTCGTCCTTGAACTCCGTGTATGTCAGGTACGGATAGTCTCCCGGAAGACGAGCGATGTTGGATCGGGAAACCATCAGCTCAGCAACTACGCCCTTCATTTCCTCTTTGACGGTATTCAACGAGTCTCGAAGACGCTGCCTGCCCTTTGCTGTCATATCGAACTTCTTGTGCCACTCCTCCAAGTCAGCAGCGCGGCAGTAGGCTCCACCACCAGTGCCAATGGCATTGTAGAACTTGGAGCCTCCATCGCCAGCAGAGTAGCCGTGACCCGCCATAGTCTCCTTGACGATGTATTGACGGACAAGGGAGAGAGCGTGCCAATAATAAACATCGTTGGCATAAAAAGCGCGTCCTGGGGAGGCGACAGCAGGGTCACTGCTTGGTGGGTGCAGCATGGCCCGAGGGAAAAACGTCCGAAGGCGCTCTTCAATCTCCATCTTGCGCTGCGTCTGCTCTTTGACCTTCTTGTCAGCAATATCGTAGAGTTTGACGCCGTTGGCAGTGTTTATCAGAGTCTGCTTGTTGATGGCAGATGGGACGTTCCAGAGCCCGGCAATTCGAATCATCGACTCTCGGAAGATGACAGGCGAGCGAAGGCGGACTCCAATATCAGCCCAGTATTCAACGTCTTTGAGGACGCGTTGCCAAAGATAGGAGCCGGTGCGCAGAAGGTGGGTCTCAATGTCACGACGGACACATGGAACAGCTTTGAGTGGTTCTGCGGCCTGAAGAAGGTGGAGGGAGTCAGTCACCGTTGCTTGGTCTCCAGGGAATAAGATCGGATCGATGTTGCACATGCACCGAAAAAGGTTGTCGTAGATGTGCAGGTAGTCCGTGGCGCTATGAGCATCAAAGGCAGTGAAATTGAAGATGGCCTGTTTGGCAGCCGACGGGGCCTGACAGGAGTTAGAAGATGACGACTGCATAACACAAAGCGAAACGTACAACGAATTCAAAATCAACGAAGCGGCCCTTCGCATCCGGCTTCATGTGAAACCTCCACTTGATTGTCTTGCCATCATCGCGTTGCTTCGGTGTGATGTTTGCCGGAGGGTTAATACTGAGGAATTCCGAGAAAATCGTGGATGCCGAAGACAAAGTGGTGGAGTGCAGGTTCCATGTGTCTCCAGTGGGGGCCAAAATGAACACGTCGGCGCCCTGGAAGTGAGGATACTGCGCTGGGTTGAACATCTTGCCGGCCTATGACAGGGTACCAGGTGTTCTGAGAATAAGGTCAGTCATTATCCATGCAAATGAGACAGATATGAGATCAAAGTGAGATAGAAGGACCCAAAAGGATGAAATTTGAGCGAAGCGTAAAGGTTGGCGGCTGACCTTAGTGATGATGTCGATGATGTTGGTCCAGAAAGGCCAAAGCAACAGCAACTGTCTTCTTGTACGGATGGAGTCTGAAGCTGGTTAGATGATGGATAGCTTGGCAACCAAAGGCGAAGATGTTGAAGCTCAGAAGGTGGAATAATAGATGTTTGTGTTGTATCCCGAAATGTAAAAACGGTTTCAAAATGTATGGAGATGTGGAGAGGAGGGTGGTCTTAAGATTATATATATCATATGATGCTGAACCTCTGATCTTACCAAATGGCCATTGAAGCGTAGTGGCAGACTTTGACCAACGTGAAGTCCAATTTGAGAACTAAGGGCGGATAGAACTGAGCTGGAAGGTCCACATAGAAGGCTGGGAAGCGTTCAAGTCACAGAAAGATATGTAACAGGGGGGAAGGAGGGTATGTATGGAGGAAGAAGATGAGTTCACACAATGGAATAGAAGACTTACCAAAGTTGATAATGTGATGCAGCTTGAAGCTCTGTATATTAGTTAGTGATGAAGATAGATATCCAAAAATATGAATCTTACATGAGCAACGAGTAGGGGCGAGCCGCGGCTCAAAGTCTGTGCTCGTATCGATGAGGCTTGGTGATTGTGTCGAGTTGTGGTTGTGAAGGAAACGAAACCGAAAGGAGTGCGGGTGAGTGATAAATAGCAACAAGGCCCATGCTAGCGCCCCTCGACCATTTCACTTCTCTCGACGCCGGGCAAGAAATACTCAAAGCCCAGGCGTTGGAACAGGTTTGCGGAGCTTGAGGCGCTGAGTTTCCCCTTATCATAAATTGGAAGCCCACGTTCCCCAACGAACGCCGAAGAACCTATGTCAACAATTGTAGCGAGTAGATATAGCTGACAATGATGAATTTAAAATAAAGCAAATGGCCATCTCTTCTATTCAGTTCACGCTTAGTACAGCAATGCATGGTCGAAAGGACTAGTTGCGTGAGATATATGGTTATTTTACCTGCCAACATACCAACATATTGGATGCTTTGGCTTTCATCCATTCAAGCAACCGAGAATATCCTATAAGGTACCCCGCGAAGATCATGGGCCCATACTTGACTTGGGTGAGTCTATTGGACGCTTCCAATGATTGTATCGGTGTGGGAAGTTCAGGGGACATATTATCATTCTATACGGATCTATGATGGCGGTATGTAGGGCTGAAAATTATTACTGTGCCAAAATCACGAGATAGACAAAGGTAAATATTGAATATATGCAACAACTATGCTATAACATTCGTTGTGCATATGGTGTAATTCGTTTTGACAACACCGCACGAAATCTAAATGGCTGAGATTTATGAGGAAATGTATGGCATCATGAAATTCAGACAACTCAACACAATTGACAACAAGGAAATAAAATGATTGGGTGCCCTCAGATCAGCTCTCAAGTTCTCACTGCCAACACTTGCTGGTTCTGCTCCTGTTAATACAAGAGCAGGTCAGCAGGCTGGCCTGCAATTTTGGCTTTTTGGACACATTGGTCATCACCGGGCAAAGAAACGCGCCGCTCACCAAACCAGCTATCAACCCCAGGAAGCTTGTCGAGCTGTGATATCGAATAAGAAAATCTGGTATAAATGTTAGTGTGGGGGAACTGGACATCAAGATTGTAGTAATCGTACCAGGTAGCTACGATTGAAAACTATAACGCCTTCATCGGCCTGCCGATCAAGGGATGCAGCCAAGATCTCAGCCTCCAACCCCCATTAGAAGCATCCAACTCGACATTAATCCCACTGGGAAGGGCAGGTGCTCAGGACGTTGCAAAATGTCGTCCTTGCCGCCCTATTCCCTATCTCAATCACAGCATCAAACTCGCCAAATCCCAAGCTGCGTGGTATGGCGGGCCAGCACGGCAGCCCAACTAAGATTTCTGTTCCTTGCTTGCGCATCCCCAATCAACTGTTCACACAGTCACTAGGTAGCATTACGAGGTGATTTGGTCGTCACTGCTGGGCTGCTGGGAGAGTATGTTGTAGGAAGGTTGACGTTGAGAATCGCGTGTAACGAGATAAACGCGGCAAACGCACTAGTCCCGATTTGTAAAATTCGATGGCAACTTGACGACCTTGGAGTATCTACGAAAGCACAACACCAGCTCTCCATCACCACCTCATAGCGTTAAACTCAGCCCGTGTTCAATTGTCGGAAGCTGACATTCATCTGCCATCATGGTAAGTTATATCGCGATTGCCACTTTCCCAACACCACTGACATCCATAGGCGCGCAATTCCGAAAAGGCGCAGTCCATGCTCTTCCGCTTTCGTGAAGCCCAAGCCGCAGACCTCGGAATCCTCGATGCAGGTCGCTCGCGGCGACCGAAGCTCATCACCTCCGAAACCTCTATTCCCGCGTGTGAGAAGTGGCGTGGACAGGTACTGAAGGAGATCTCGCGGAAGGTCTCGAAGATCCAAGATCTGGCACTCAGCGACTTCATGATCCGCGACCTGAACGATGAGATCAACAAAGCGATGCGGGAAAAACACATGTGGGAGGTGCAAATTCGGAATCTCGGGGGGCCGAATTATATGAGGGGCGCGAAAGTTTATGATGAGGCCGGTCGAGAAATACAGGGTGCTGGGAAAGGCTACAGGTATTTTGGACGAGCCAAGGAGTTACCTGGAGTGAAAGAGCTGTTTGAGGCGCAGTCGAAGCCGAAAGAAGAGAAGCCGTTGGAGAGCCGTGCGGATCTGAGGAAACAAGTCGATGCGGCATACTACGGATATAATCTGGATGAAGAGGATGGAACGCTACTCGACTATGAATTATTCAAAGAGAGGGAAGCCTTTGATAATCTTCTTAAACAGGGGAATGGAGAGGTTCCGGAGGGTTGGGAGCCACTGCCTGGGGATAAAGGGGATGGAGAGGGCTGGAGATTGCCGACGTTAGACCAGGTGCAAGAAGAATTGGTTGAAAGGAGACGGCAGAGATTGCTGGACAAGCTGGGATAATGGTTGAATGACCTATGTACAGTACGTATTTTTCACACAGGCAAATTGTTCAGCACTTCAGTTGAGATGGTCAACAAATATAATACCACTTGAGAAGAATAAATCCCGCTTGCATAGTATTGATTCGTCCCATTCCTCTGGCCCCTCGCCTTATTCTAGCGCTTATTTACAGTTCTGTACTGTACAACCCTTTACGTACCCCCTCCACACCTTTGTTTATTTTCCACCTACTTACAACAACTTGCGTACCTTCAACCTTCCGCAGCCCAAGATCGAATTGCTGGATCCGCCTGGTCGCTTTGGAAACAAAGTGATCAAGCGGACACTGTTATTCTTATCTCTTGATCACTTCTGGTCTTGGACCACAAACCTCCGAGCCTCTCGCTCGGAGTAACAAATTTTTGAAACCCGAGGTTTAACTTCACCCCCCTCAGGCCGTGGCTTGCAGCGATAAAAACCTTTAAATTCTCCTATGATCCCCATATACTAACTTACAGATTCTATTCCGCTTCGGCACTTTACTACAAATTCACTTTTTTGAAAGACTTCCAGTTTACCTACCTTTCCTCGGTATCAACCTTCACTGTCCTCGATCCGAATCTCAAGTCATCTGTTCCAAATTCAAGGTAAGTTAGATCCCCTCTTGCCCTCGCTCTCGTTCCGATTCTGACCTTTGACCTCAGACACCCACTATTTCCATGAAGCAACTACACTTTGACCACTCCACGGCGTAATCTCCACATCTGCACTTTAATCCCGATAGCCAGATCGATGGACAAAGGTTATCTGCAACAAGTGGCTGGGTTACCTGCAAGACCTCCGTTGCTCATGCGTCAGAACTGCAAGTGGTGAAGACAAAGACAAAGTACCAATACGACCACTCCCTGGCAGCAGCCCACTTACCGCGATCCACAAATTTCTATCACATTTTGTTGATCTGTCACTTTTATAAGACGCTGTTTCCGGTCACCTGACCCGCTAAAAAAGAAATCACGACGCTGCCGGAACATGCAGGTCGCTTGCCCCGTCCCTTGTCGGCCCTTGTCGTCCCTTGCCCGCAGTACCCGCCAGGCACACGATTGGTCGCCTGTACTTATAACACAAGGCTCAAACGCAACCTACCGAGAAAGCTACTTATGGTATTGCCTGCATATCTCGTCGGGCATGCATAGTACTGTACCTCTCCTCTAACTCATCTCTGTCCGACATCCACACCTGTTGTATCACTTTTCAGCAACGCCCCCGGCGCCATCAGCCAGTCACACGCTATCATCCCGAGCTTTGCGCACACGGCCCAGGGATGGGGCATGAGTCGTCCCACAAAGTGTAGTGACCAAGCTCGCTTGCATGAAAAACATGGCACAACCGGCCATCATGATCGCGATTGCTCCAACCAATACTTACCGGCTTTGTGCGTCTTGACACAGCATGCTGTCGTGCCATCTGTTCCGCTGGCAATCTGTGCCGCCCAGGAAAAAATGAACGCGCAGCTACTTCTGGACGTGAAACCCGCGTTTCCTCAGGGGAATCTAGTGGCTATAATAGTGTTGATCGCATCGACCTACTTCGGGCGCGTTTCTTCCCGTCGGTGGACAGAGCGTGAGAAGGAGATGCTTTGTTGATTGGGCCTGGAGCATTACCCCCTGTCTAGCTGGTGTGGAATTCTACCTCGTTAGCAATTGTGGCATAGTTATTTTTGTACACCCATCGGTCGGCCTTGTTCAACAAACATCAAGGAGGGGTATTGGTGCTTTTGCCTTAACTGTTAAGTGGGTGCGCCCTTGCTGGTAACCTCATCCCGTCCAAACGATAAGGTGGGCGTTTGTAAATCCCCGGGCCTCCAGCGACCAACAGGGTAACAGCTGCAGATTCTGGCTACACTATGCCGTCCGTCTAGAATCATAAAAACATCTGACGCTCCTTCTACTGCACAACTACAGACCAATCCGCCCTGGCTCATGCCTGTCGCATCTTGACAGTCAATATGAGCGACGATGGAGCAAATGCTTCCAGGTCTCCAACTCGGATGACGGAGGGTGCGGCGGCTGAGGGCTTCCTTCAAAAAGACCCCCCCCCAAAAGGCCCTTCTTCCAAAAGCTCTTCTCCCAAAGGCTCTTCCCCAAAAAGTTACTCTTCAAAACCGAGATCGGAACATGAGCGCACCTCGCATTCCCCGCAGTCAATTTACAATATTCCCATCCCCGGAGGTTCGCCGGGTGCTGGTACCCCTACAGCTGCCGAGCAAGCTGAGGTAGAGAAAGATGCGGCTGAAGCACCGCTTCAAGCTGAAAACGGTATCACGATCGACAGCGACCAGGGCTCATTCTTAGATGATGGCTATGAGACGGACTCAAACCCGTCTATTTCAACGTCTCTCGCCAGCAGCATGCGCAATTACAAGTATGAGAATGGGCGGCGCTATCATCGCTTTCGGGAGGGCACATACAATTTCCCCAATGATGAGATGGAGCAAGATCGTGAGGATCTGAAACACGCGTTGGTTGTCAAGCTGTGCCAGGCGTGGTATTTTGCGCCTATTCATAATATGCAGTATGTTGCCACTCAGCCACACTTGTATGATGTTGGAGTCTCAGTGGGCACCGCGCTAAAAGACGCCCAGGAATATATTAGACATGGGAACAGGGACCGGCATCTGGGCGATTGAAAGTGAGACCATCAATGATGCATTGTGAGGGACGAATAGCTAACAAGCACAGTGGGCGACCAACATCCCGAAGCCAGCGTCCTCGGGGTGGACCTCTCCCCGATTCAACCTGAGTGGGTGCCACCCAATGTTCGATTTCTCGTTGATGACATCGAAAGTCCCTGGCTGCACCCCCCAAACCACTTCGACCTCATCCACTCGCGTCACATCGTCATGGCTATCAAAGATTGGCCCCGCTTGCTCAAAAACGCTTACAGGTACGCCCCCAGTGTCTCTCGCCCCCATCTCGCTCCTAACAAACTACCCAACAGACACCTCAAACCTGGAGGCTGGATCGAGCTTCAAGAGATTCACCATTTCCCCCAGTCGCCCTCCACGATACCCCTGCCATCCGACCTCCCCCTCGTCCAGTTCTGGGACCTCGTCGCGCAGGGTCTCGACAACCTCGGTGTGGATTTCAAGCGCACCCTCTCCCTTTCATCCATGGTCCGGGACTGTGGATACGACAACGTTACTGAGCGCGTCTTCCACGTACCCATAGGGACGTGGCCCAAGAACCGCACGCTGAAGGAGTGTGGACTCTACTGGAAAACTGTGCTCATGGAAGGGCTGAGTCCCATCGCGCTAGGACCGTTAACGCGAGGATTGGGCTGGACGCAGGTGCAAGTCGAGGCGTTCTTGGTGGGGGTACGCCAGTGTATGAAGGAGGGGAGGGATAATGCGTTCATGCCTATGCATATTATTTACGCGCAGAAGCCATGGGATGATGTGTGAGTGATGGTGTATTATTTTTGGCGATTGAGACTGTGAAACTTGGAACTGGGAGCTGGGAAGAGGGTGTACAGATGCAAGGGGCTGTCAAATGATAAGGGCTAGGTGCGGGTGCACAGCATTCGGGATGGCTTGGATCACGGTAATGCATTCCTTGAGGGCAGGCCGAGGGCGGCGAGGATGCAGGTAGCCGTTGAAGCAGCCACGGTTGGCAGCGATGATAAGTCTCGGACCGACAGCGCTCCCTTACTTCCAGACCGAGCATGACATACCAGACCTTTGGTGATACACTGACGGCCAAAAGCGTCGAATATCCCCAATCCCGTCATGCCGAGCCAGCAAATACCGCATGGGAAGTCAAATACACGCATAATGGATGTCGTCGAAGTAGTGACGTAGTCATAGTGCCCCTCCCTCAAAGAATAGAAATTACTTCCGTGCTAATTCCTACAAACCATCAAACACATGATAATTTTGATATGGCTAAGTGGCTCTGTGTATGCGCTCGCTGTGAAATTTTATCAATGTGCAACTGCCGATTCACCACTTCGTAGACAATCATTTGCGAAGGGCAACTGTTCCCCGCCTGCCCCGCCATGCCATCACTCCGGCCACGGGCCGCTCGCCCCGCGCGCCCAGGGTCGTATGGAAATCGGCCTTCTAGTGGGGTCTAGCAGGGTTTATTGCAACGGCGTTTTTTTGCCAAGGATGTTGGACGGGAGGACACCACCTCCCAACGAGCAGGTTTTCTCCGACCGGCAAGATCCCACGATGCTGCCCTGCGCAGAACTGTCACGCGCATGGCGATAACTAGTCGGGATCTCAGCGCATACGCGCAGTGAAAGCTCATGCAGTGATTTGTTCAGCTGGGAACTGAGATACGTGATACTACTTCATGGGATTCCGAGTATTGGGCATCCCAAAGCATGGCCGCTACACCACTGCGGAAGGATGTTTCACGGACATGCAGCTGTGGGGTTAGAGAGTATGGGTTGCCAATCGATGGCTGGCCCGGCCTGTAGATAGCCACAGTGTCAATTTGCGAAGCCAACACTTGGAGACGGTGTAGGTAGCCCACGTCACCCAGCTGGTGATGGGACGGGATATAGCATGCATATTGCCTGGTTCGTACCACGCCACACTGCGTAGATCCAGTCCACAGTTTGGATTGATAACGTACAATAATGCCGCACGAGGGGCGTGTCGTCGTTGCGCCGGAGTAGCATGGTAGCTTTCTGGTAAGGATACGATACCACCATCTGCAAGGTCTTCCTGCAAGTCACTAGGGAATACGTCGCTGGGTCCGTGCCGCCCAATTGAACGGCGCCAATCTATCTTCATGGTATCACGCACGTTTACTGGGAGACTCGAAACATGGCACATCTGACGTGCTTCAGAGTAGGTGTGGAGATACAGTGGTATTTTGCTTCCCAGCGTTTATATTGTCGGGCACCCAGCTGTGGGTAAATGCATATTATCGTTAATAATGGTTGTCTGGTATCGCCGGAAATGGGACGTACCAGATGTGCATAGATGGTGCGAGGTGAGTTCTTTTGGGACCCCGCAACTGCTTCTAGCACAATGTGTGGATTGAGGCAGCCCACGGGACTGCTGGGAGTTATGACCTTGATGTTTTGAGTCGACGAGGCCAGGGAAAAGACGTCGACTTTCCTAGCAATTGTACTGGAATGTTTGTCTGTGAGACTCTGTATCATGTTATTGGCATGAAAATGTCCGGAAATGGGCACATAGACGTCGTGTTTAGAAGCATCAAGATCTTGGGGTATATCTTGAAATGGAAGATTTCCTAATGCGAATCCCCGGCAGACACAAGAAGAATGTCATCTCTGCCCCTGTTGATCCTAAATAAGTGGTGGCGTAGGTTTCTGTCTTGTTGTTGTCTTTATTATAATATCGTAATTATACGAAAGCCGTAGGTGCCGATAGATGCATGGGAACAAAGCCAGTCAACCTGCCCCGAACCACCCCGATCTCTTCCGAAACTGCACCTACAAGGACCTCTATATAGCCGTTTTTGCTTGTTAACTTCGGCCCCCCACTCTCCATTGACACCCTCGAGCTCCCGTCGGGCCCCTGTTGCTTCCGACCTAGGAGCTTTATTTACTAGCCTCCACTTTGCTCATCCCTACCTTCTCTCCACACCTCCCTTCAATTTCCTCTTGCCTACCTTGATTATCACCATTAAACAGACTATTCAAGTTATTTGACTTTATAGTTCTGCTACTCCACTCCAAACCCAGGGAATATCCACCTCTAAAGGCTCAAACTCTAAGCTCTTTGCCTTCGCTGTCGTGGGCCGTGTGCGACCTTTACATCGTTACCGATCTCCTGGGACGACGTCTCCACAATGAGCGCCACAGAGCATCTCACCGACTCTACAGTTGGCGCTGCCACTCCATCTCCCGACATATCTATCGCTGACAACAATGCAAAGGTCAATGGCCTTATTGACTCTTACGAAGGCACAAACGGTGAAGCCATTGCCAATAACACCAATGGTCACGTGGAGAACCTACCTGCGGACAACACTTCCCTTCTGGTTAAGCTTTCTCAGATCATTGCTCGTGAGACCGAAAAGGTCGATACATATTTCCGCAAAAATTCAATCCCCTCCCCGTCCTTTGACGCTGATGGGCTTTCCGAGCATCCGGCCCTTCCGGACGATATTCAGAAGGCGAGATTGGCAGTCGTCAAAGCCGCAGCGGATTTGAAGGACTTGATGGTTGGCCCCAAAGAGTCGTTGAGATGGATGGCCTGGGATGTAAGTCTTCCGTTGATTTGGTTGTGTATGTGAAGCATCTCTAATCGCGATAGCATAATAACTCCTTATCACTAAAGGCAGTGAGCCAGTTTAAGCTCGGTAGGCCATTACATCAGAATATTTTAAGTATAAATACTGACAGATCCTGCAGCAAACGCTTTTCCAGTTGGATCGACCGCTACTTTTGCGGAGCTCTCCAAGGCTGCTAATGTCGACGAAATGAACATTCGCAGGCTGCTCCGCCACGCCATGACAAATCGTATATTTAAAGAAGTTGAGCCCGGGGTTGTGGCGCATACGGCAGCCAGCAAAACGCTTGCAGAAGATGACCTTCTACAAGACTGGGTTGGATATTGTGTACAGGATTTATGGCCCGTGAGTACCGAACTCTAGTTTTGACCCCCACTTGCTAACATATCCAAGTCCGCCGTTGGGACCCTTGAAGCTTTAACACGCTTCCCAGGTTCGCAGGAGGATACTCAGACTGGCTTCCAGGTTGCTTTTGATCTTGTTAACAAGGAGTCCATGTTCACCGCTTTGGGCAAAGATCCGGCCCGAGGCAAACAGTTTCATCGTGCCATGGGTTCTTTAGCGTCTGGAGTAGGCTACGAGGTTGATTATTTCGTCGATAACTATGATTGGAACTCTATTAACGAAAAGGCCGGAACCGTTGTCGATGTCGGAGGTAGCCATGGGTTCGTCTCTGCGGCCATTGCTAAGAAATTCAACAAGATCAACTTCATCGTCGAAGACCTCCCAAAGGCGCTCGCCACAGCACCGAAATTTGAAGGAGAACTTGCCGAACGAATTACGTTTAAGGAGTACGATTACTTTACACCCCAATCAGTGAAGGGAGCGGACGGTATGTCTTTATCTATTCAAATAAATTATAGACATCTGTAAATGTATTTCTAACCTCGCACAGTATACTTCTTCCGTTGGATTATCCACAATACCTCCGACAAGTATGCAATCAAGATTCTACAGTCTCTCATTCCTGGTCTTAAGAAGGGAGCTCGCATTGTCATCAATGACCACTGTCTTCCCGAGCCAAACACCGAGAATCCATGGGACGAAAAAATTATTCGGTAAGCAGGATTTATCATTCGCGTCTTAACAACACTGACATAAATTGCAGCACTATGGACCTCGTCATGCTCACCCTAATCAATGCCCAGGAGCGCTCGAAGGAAGAGTTCCGGACAATATTCCATGCAGCAAATCCCAACTTCCGCTTTGTAGGCGTCACGAGGCCAGCCGGCTGTCGTATGAGCATCGTCGAAGCTGTTTGGGAAGGCGAGGACTATGGCGCTTCAGTCGATGCTGCGACGATCGTATCTGGGGTAGAAACTAAAGCTGCTCCAAATGGGGACAATGCAGAGCCCAAAGCTTCCCACGGCGATGTTGAGGATGCCACCGATATCCTTGAAACCAAAGAAACCAATGACGCCGAGGCGGTGATCGCAAATTAAATGACACGAGTGGCTGGTGGACGAACTCTATACACGAATCTGGCTTTGCGCTAGCATAGCTGCATCATGCAAATTTGGGGGGATATGATTTGATGTTTTATTGGATAATACGCTCCTTAATGCATAGTTAGACCGAAAGTCATTACTAGATGCCAGAGGCAAGCTCATAATACATGAACCAATTGCGTAGAGCTGATTTGACATCTCTCACGAGAGGTCCACATTTGGCGTGAACACATACTTGAAACGTGACCTATTGCAAGTGTTCTTTCGTTGTAAATGCTGCAACATGGGAAATCATAATATCGCACCCTCAATCGCTACCAGGATAAATATAGCAAACGAAAGCGAGCGCTAAGGTGGCTGGCTGTCGCCTCCTCCCGCGCTTATCGCGATATGGCGCTCCCGCGTGGTGGGGCGCCTTCAATTCTAGCCGCGTTCGCGCCCACTTTCATCTCTCAACGTCATGAACCTCCCAAAACAATTATCACACCGAATCTATACTTCAGTTCTTCATCGTCCTTATAGAGCCCGGAGTTTTCACAATACAATGTCTCTCTCCCTCGCGAAACTCGTGAAGACTGAGCCTCTGGTAAACAATCACGCCCCGAACTATGCCCCGCACCAGATTGATTAACTGAATCCCACCAATAGCCCGAGGCAGAAGCGGCCTGGACAAAACTTGTAAAGTATGTGATACACGCCGTGTTTATGAGGAAGGAACTAATAGGTCAGATCAACCTACACAGACCCAAAGGGCCGAAGCCGGACATGGGAGCACGCAGAGCGGAGGACGCGACCGAAGGGGTCTGATATTGACGGCGTAGGGATTCTCGCCATCCTCGAGAAGTCGACAGGTAATTTCTTTACGGCCAAAACTCCGTCGTGGGTAGTTGTTGGATGTTTCGCGATGCTAACTGGGTTATAGGGCCAGAGATCTTGCTTCAGAAGCAGTTCAGACCACCGCTAGATAAGATCGTTATCGAAGTGCCAGCTGGCCTGGTTGATGCGGGGGAGACAGCAGAGGAGGCTGCAGTGCGGGAGCTGAAGGAGGAGACGGGTTATGTTGGGACTGTCTCCGAAACCTCGCCTGTGATGTTTAATGGTACTTGCTATCACCATACCCCCTTCGAGTATTTTACTTAAAAGGCTAATCGTCGCCAACAGATCCCGGTTTCTGCAACACAAATCTACGTATGATCCACGTTGTGGTAGACCTCTCCCTGCCTGAGAACCAGCCTGATGGGCTTAAACCAGAGCTAGAGGAGAATGAGTTTATTGAAACCTTCTCGGTTCCGCTATCCACATTTTGGGCAGAGTGCAAGAAGTTGGAAGCAGAGGGGTATGCGATCGATGCGCGTGTCGGGACGCTGGCCGAGGGGATCGAAGTGGCCAAGAGGTGGAAGCTGTGACAAGGGAATTACCTCCGCTACCACCCTTCCTCAGCTAGCGTCAAAGGAATGTACCATTCTAGATAATTGAAGCTACAATGCGTCATCTTGTTATTTGGATTCCTATGATATAGAATATATTGCTTTCGTGACACGTGACACGTGACATGGCACAAGATGAAGCTCGGCACATCGCGCTATTTATGCGGGGTAGAGGTGCCCATCATATTGCGACATTTGGCGGGAAGAATCTAAATAATGGTAAGAACATCTCGTGAATTCAGCTTTGCTTTCATAGTCACATTTCTTGTATAATAGCGATCTCACTATGGCAGACCTGCCTGCATTACCCCTACCGGATGGGATATCTGAGCGTTATGTCCCAACAGACGACTTGACATTTCATACTTTGGAAGCTGGATATTCCGCATGTCCAGTTAAGCCACTTATTCTTCTGCTCCATGGATTTCCAGAGCTAGCATACTCATACCGGAAAATCATTCCAGCTCTGGCAGCTGCGGGTTACTACGTGGTCGCTTATGATCAGCGTGGTTACGGCCGGACGACTGGCTGGGATACGAGGCCATATTCCGACGTAGATCTCACATCTTACACAGGTACGCGCATTGTTACAGATGCTCTGAGGCTGGTTTCTGCCATTGGATATAGAGAGGTTGCCTGTGTTGTCGGCCATGATTTCGGCGCTGTCGGGGCAAGTCTATGTGCCCTGATCCGCCCGGATATTTTCAAAAGGTAGGCATATCTCGTTTTCGTATGGCAAGACTTACGTGGCCATAGTACGGTATTGATGTCCCATCCATTCAAGGGAGTTCCGGCCTTCCCCTTCGACACATTCCGGAATCCCGCTTCCCCCTCGCCTGCCAAAGAGGATATCCAAGTTTCTCTCGCAGAGCTAAATCCGCCTCGTAAGCCCTACAAGTGGTATTATTCTACCGAGCCAGCTTGTCAGGAGATGACAAACCCCGCAGCTGGCCTCCACAGCTTTTTGCGGGGTTATTTCCATCTAAAATCTGCAGACTGGGCCGGCAACGCACCTCACCCGCTGTCAGCGTGGTCAGCAAGCGAGCTTTCCAAGCTTCCAAATTACTACGTTATGCCCCTACATTCTTCAATGTCGGAGACCGTTGCGCAGGACATGGCCCTTGAAGACCCTGCCGCTGTGGAAGCGAAAGCCCGCCGCTGGCTGCCCGACTCTGATCTTGCGGTTTATGCCGCCGAGTTCGCACGGAACAGCTTCCAGGGCGGGTTGAACTACTACCGCGTCGCCACTAATCCGGCATACCAAGCCGATACGGCGGTATTCGCTGGGAAGAAGATCGAAGTTCCGTGTCTCTTTGTTTCAGGGGCGCAAGATTGGGGTACGTATCAGACTCCTGGAGCGGTGGAGGGGATGGGTGAGGCATGCTCTGATTTCCGAGGAGTGAAGATTGTGGAGGGTGCGGGGCATTGGGTCATGCAGGAACGGCCAGATGAGGTTATTGCGTTGATTTTGGAGTTTTTGCGGTAGATTTATATCTTTGGCGCATTGAATTAATGGGTGGCATAGAAATAAGCTTATACGCTAGACGCAATGAATTCACGATATTCGTTACATCTTTACGCTCTTTTCGTTCTTGCCGTTCTATAACAAACATGATATAAAATACGAACCGTAAAAGAAGAACGCATAGTTTTTATAGCAGATTTACGACAATAAACTCATCTATGCTGCTGGCGTGGGAGATGTTGCTAATCGAGTTCTACTTGTTTCTCCTTTTTACTTTTCTTCTTTATTGCTTTGACTTGTTTTTTATTTTATTTTTAAAAAAAAGATTTAGCTCAATTGAGGGCATTATATGCCATATTTTTTTAAGGGTTAATTGCCTGTGTCTATATTTTTCGCCTTTTTAAAGACCGCTACTTCTCTTCGTGAGCAAGCTGAATCAATGTTGTTGCGTTGTTGTCATATCAAAGAGAAATTGGCCAGTAAATTTTTAATTTGCATTTTACTTTTTCAAACTCCCAACACTATAAAACACTTCATTAAATTGAATTTAATTACGCAAAAATAATAGACAACGTATATATTATCCACCACGTTCTAATTCATCCTTGAAATTGATATTTTCATCCCATAGTTGCTGTAGCATGTCCCCAGAATTTCTGCAACGTCTGCCATGCACGACTTGAGAAACCGGACCTGTCACGTACAAAAGCTGTTCCAAAAGTCCTGTCAAACGTGCGACAGTGGAAACTCTCGTATGGATCAGAGCAGCCCTTCTCCATGCACCGTTCCCACAAATATAAAGAGTTGATCTTCCAGCATAGTACGCACGCGGTGATGCTGATCTGTGGATGAAGGCCCACGAGGACGGAAAAGTCCGGGGAACGAAAATAGCAACTAATTTCAAAAGATGCTTTCAAATTACATACACCATACATAGGAGCTGCCACTTGGCGAATTTGTAATTCAGCGTTTAGTAACGCTTGACTCAGTTGCCAAAGTAGTAAATATATGCGAGTTGCATACGAGCCATATCGGCCTTTGATCCCTCGACGATAAAACAAGCGAGCGGGAGCACGGAGCGGCAAGAAGCTGGGCAGCGGTTCCAAGACAACTCGATGCTTCAATGGATCGGCATATGCTTGACCCCCTAATTCTTCTTATAGTACCATCCTACGCCTCTTGGCGGCAAGATCGTGTTGGGGCTACTGCGTTATAGCGCGTTTAAGATGGAGAGCAGCTGACCCTCTCTAACGCTAACCCATTGCATAGATGATTGTTTGGTTTCATTCCAAACTGGAAACTATTTGGGTATAATTCAATCGCGTAATCGAGATGCGACAAATTCATATACTGCATTAGGAAACACACACTTATGGATGATAATCAACCCCTCCGCAGGAGTCGCATAGCCACGATGCCATCGTCGATGGCTGGCGCTGGAGGGTGCAATTAGTACCCCAATAAATAGTACCCCAATAATTACGATAGAAATCAATATTGCAACGTAACAAAAAAATTGGGGTATTTTACTGCGGAAGGAATGCGTTCTCCACGATTTTTCGCCGGTGGTATCCTGTGGAGAGACCCCATTATCCCACTTCAAACGCGTGGTTAGAGGGGTCAGTCTCCATGATCCCTCCCATGGGGTGTGTGAGTTGGAGGGGGGTTCAGTCTCCACGAATCCTCCCACTGTGCTCCATTTCCCGGTGGGGGTTGCGATGTGGAGGGGTTACTGTATGATATTCCACTACAGTGGGGTTCGGCGAGGCTGAGATGATCGTCGAAAGGAAGCACTCCTCTCGGTGTAGGAGATTTGCAGTAAGGAGTCCGCCAAGAGGTTGGAAACTCGACCATGACTCGGCTCATCTCCTGTTTGTTGGTAGAGGTGATTTCGTTGGCTTTTTTCAGTGATAGTAAAGTACTCCATCGTGCCGAGTTGCGGAGGATGGTCGCTACTGCTGAACTGAATTAGTTGCGCATTACTCAGTCGTCCACTTATATCTCGAAATGGAAGAGTCGATTTCCCCTGTCGCATCGGCAAACACCGCAAACATCTAGTGTACAGTACATAATTACTCTCACGTGATTAGAGAGTCAGTGTGCCTGGAAACTAAAAGTAGCACCATGTGATTGGTTCATTGTCAGACCACATTTGGCAGCACAGTAGATCCGCAACTGCACTCCTGTCAACTGTCATCAACGTGCTGGTCAAAGACAAAACAAAAACAAGAAAGTGATTTACTATACTATAGTTTGAGAATATCAAGTAACATGGCCGATGCTGCCAGTTCAGACTTCATTGTTGTTTGTTGGAAATCAAGTTTCAATGGGGCACACATGTGACTCGGGTGCATAACAGTGGAACGACGACCGACAATCCCCGAACTTCACCCGTAAACAGTGGGACGATAACTTCCTTACAGTGGACCATGTCGGACCGAACAACTACATTCGGAGAAAATGTGGTGGGTCGAGAATAGGTAGGAATGGGCTGAGGGAGGTGCGACGCAGGCAGGGAATCACTAAAATAACAAAACACTGCAGGGCAACAAGGGCAACCGCGTCTTTTGTACTGTGGTACTCGAGTACAGGACAGTACAAGTATTTTCTTCACGTGGATAACATGCACCCCGAGTGCCTATCTCTCCGCAAAAGTTGCCTCCGCAAGTTGGGCGCTCCGCAGTATTCTGGCATCTGCCACCGAGAATCAGCACCTTCATGGCATCCTGGGGTATGCTTATCGGAAGATGCAAGGAAAAGACAGGCATGCTGCACATCTTGGCGTGAAGAATTTGAATATACTGCGTCACCAAACCTTGCCGGCATGATCGCATAGGGCATCCCGAGGATGATAACGGAATATTTACTGTCGCCTTCTCCGGTACATTCCTCTTCTTTTTTCTCACGATCCTTGAAGGAAGCACTGAGGGCCAATAAGGACCAATGAAGACTGATGGAGACGAAGAGCCGAGGCTGTCGTCCCAATAAAGCCCTCGTCTGGGCGGGCTGGGATGATGTCACTCCCGTCGACCCCAGCATCCTCTACAAACCATGGTTGCAAGGAAAACTCATTAGCCGATGATAACTAACAATTGACTGACAGTACTCCAGTACTCCAGTACTCCGTATTTTGAAAAAAAGTATAGTAACATCCATGCCATCCATACCAGCGCACTCGTGGCACCAAAATATTCTAGTATAGATGTACTGTACTCCCCCGTCTAGCGCTTTAGTTCTTACTGTACTCGTACTAACCTTGTGGCGCTCCTAGGGCCGCTCCTGGGGCGCTCTTGCAGAACACATCGTGCGCATTGGCCCTTCCTTCCACTTCACTATTTCCACTCTCAGCAATTCTATCTGTAAATCGGAAGTTATGACGTACTTCACGTGCATATCCCCCACCTCCCCGATTTTATTATCAGATATTCCTTGCTAGCCCTATCTAGCCTCATCTATTATTCGGCAGGCGTCACTTGGCAACGGGCGGAAAGCTTGGGGTTAGCAGGGGGGTGTACGGGGCCGACGGGGGGCGTTTGCATCGTGCCTGCGACTTTAGTGACATTGTGGACCACACTGTCCAACATGCGCTCCGCCAATTACTGTCCCCTCATGGCGAGATGAGGACCCAGCTGCGAAGGGGGAAGAATTGGAGAATATCTTAATTTCCAATATGCTGATTGGGGCCCGCAAGTGATGGATGGTGGGGTGCGGAGAGAGCGATCGTCATGGATGGTGGCTCTTGCTTGCTCGTTCTTCGTGGCCTCGGGGTTCCAACGTCGAAACTGCCTTTTTGGTGGCCGCTTGTTGGTTGGTTCGCGGCATCCTTCCCGCCCCCATGGGCTGACCTGACCCCTTCCTGGTTATATAAGAGACCGTACAACCTCCTCCCACTTTTCCTTCTTTTCCCACATATTTCTTCTCACCGACACCCCTTCCCTAGAAGCATTCATTCCTTTTGACAGAACGGGGATCTGCAATCCATTCTATACTCACTGCACAACTCTGAGAGTCGCATGAGTACGCCATAATGTCGACAGACGTAGTTACCACGGGTGGTTCGCCCGTGAAGTTCATGGGTATGGCCGGGCGCCCTCTGGGTCTCGCCATCTCCATTGTCGCAACAACGGGTTTCTTGCTCTTCGGATACGATCAGGGTGTCATGAGTGGCATTATCTCTGCCCCGCAATTCAACGAGTACTTCCCCGAAACACATGAGAACTCGGTTTACCAAGGATTCGTTACCGCCATCTACGAAATTGGTTGCCTGTTTGGCGCGCTTTCCATCCTCTGGTGTGGTGATAGTCTCGGTCGCCGAAGATCGGTTTGTCTCACCCTTAATCGGCTCGCTAATTCCATGCTGACAAGATACTAGATGATGCTTGGTGGACTTATTATGATTCTCGGTGTTATCATCCAAGTTACTGCCTTCAAGGGACACAAGGCCACCGCACAGTTCATCATCGGTCGTACCATCACCGGTATTGGAAACGGAATTGTAAATATTCACACCTTTTTAATTTCGAAGTAGTGCTAACGTTCTCAGAACACCTCTACCATCCCAACCTACCAAGCCGAGTGTAGCCGCACCACTAACCGTGGTCTACTAATCTGTATCGAGGGTGGCATCATCGCCTTCGGGACTCTGATCGCCTACTGGATCGACTACGGATCTGCCAAGAGCTCCATTGATGATTTCACCTGGCGTTTCCCCATCGCTTTCCAGATCGTCTTCGGTCTTGTTCTCGGCATCGGCGCATACTTCCTGCCAGAGTCTCCGCGTTGGCTCTTGTCCCGTGACCGTCACGAGGAGGGTCTTACTGTCATCGCAGCACTCTACGATCTCCCAGAGGACCACCCCCAAACCCAACTCCAGAAGACTATCATTATGGAGAGTATCGCCGCTTCCGGTCACAAGGGTGGAAAGACTCCATACTCCGCGCTCTTCACCAACGGCAAGACTCAACATTTCAGACGCATGCTCCTCGGCTCCTCTTCCCAGCTTATGCAGCAAGTCGGAGGATGCAATGCTGTTATCTACTACTTCCCTATTCTGTTCCAAAACTCCCTTAAATCCACCCACGACGAGGCTATGCTGTTGGGTGGCGTTAACATGATTGTTTACTCCATCTTCGCTACCGTCAGTTGGTTTATTATCGAGCGCGCCGGTCGCAGGAATCTATTCCTCATTGGTAGCATTGGACAAGGCCTAAGCATGGTTCTCGTGTTTGCCTGTTTGATCCCCAAAACCGTCGCCGCTTCTAAAGGTGCCGCTGTGGGTCTCTTCACCTACATCGCATTCTTCGGTGCTACCTGGCTTCCTCTGCCATGGCTCTACCCAGCCGAGATCAACCCCATCCGTACTCGTGCCCGTGCCAACGCTATCTCGACCTCCGTCAACTGGTCCAGCAACTTCCTCATCGTTATGGTTACGCCTATCATGATTGCCAACATCGACTACGGCACTTACATCTTCTTCGCTGCCATGAACGCGTGCTTCATCCCCATCATCTACTTCCTGTACCCAGAGACCAAGAAGCGCAGTCTCGAGGAGATCGACCTCATCTTCGCCAAGGGTTTCATCGAGAACATGAGCTACGTGCGCGCCAGCAAGGAGCTGCCTTACCTCACCGATGAGGAGGTCGAGAATGTCGCCCGCAGCTACGGTTTCGGTGATGAGGAGGAGCTCGCCGGTGCGACCGGAATTGAGAAGAGCGGCAACGAGAGCAGCAGTGGCAGCGATATGAGACAGCGTGGCAACGATGCTACCGACGTCGTCGCTGGTGAGGAGAAGACCGCCACTCAGTAAGAGTGTCAAAGCCAAACAGGAAATGAATGGATGCCTATGAAAGAACATCAATACCTTTTATTTAAGATTATAGAAAGATAGACCATAGACATAGATTGATTAATGGCTTCTTAACCCAAAAATAAAATGTCGCCCTGTGATGTAATGAACGTGTTTTGGAGTAAATTGAGACGAAATTCAGATACTTCAAACACTTAATCTTACTGGTTCTTAGGGATGGTTTGTAGGGACTGTATACAGTTGTTTTACATTGTGATAACTTTTTAAGTCCATCCTCATACTATCTAGGCCGCCGACGTGGTCATACAAAAATACATTTAGCCTGCTCCTCGCTCCTTTTTACTTCGTTCCACCACGAATCAAATCTCTCAGTACCTCCATAGCCACCTCCTCCTTTCCCACCGGCACAAACAAGTGATCATGAAAGTACGCGCTCACAACATTGGCACTCACCCCCTTCTCCGTCAGCTTCGCCGAGATCGCAGCCATGAATCCCACTGCCTCGAGGCTGGAGTGGATTTCGAGCGTGATCATGCGGCAGGCGAAGGTGTGTTCATATCCATTGGAGGTAGCGAGGTCGAGGGTCGTGACAACGGTTGTGCCTTCCGCTTCTTGGAAGATGAGTTTTGGTTGGAGCGCGGGGAGGAGGGTGGAGAGGGGCGTGGAGGTGGTGAGGTAGACGAAGGTAGCGGGGTCGAGGGTGAAGGTCATGGCGGAGAGGAGGGTGGAGAGATCGGTTTCTCCTGGGGGGGTAGACATGATTGCGGTTGGTGTATTGTGGTATTCTGAGTTTAGGATGCTGATGGAAGTGGACAAGTGTCTGGCGTTGAGGTTGTCAAGCTGTCATCGATTATGAGGGGTAGTGGGGTAATATCACGTGAGATATAACCACTTCTTTCGAATCAACCATGGTGATATAATTCATGGTTATGTATGCTGTGGTCGATTGGACAGAAGTGTGGCATCGAGAAAGTAGATGAAATACGATTTAGGACGTTATAGACTTACTACTTACGACGAGAGTGCAAAATACGAGCGTATCACGTGAGCCAATGTGTAAGAAAGAAGAGAAGAGGGTATGAGTTTTAGGATTAAAGATGACAAGGGATGCCATATGGACAACTGCTGAAACCTATCAGTACCTTGCCCCGGCATTGTCCCTTCCCCTCCAACAAATAAATCACGATTTCGTATCCCCTCTATCAGGCTCCTTCCGAAGAATACCGCTCGCATATAATGCTGGAATCGCCTGCTCCAGAGTCCATTCCGTACACTTAACCATTCGTGGTCTCTCTTCACCAAGTTCGTAGAATGAGCCGTCAGCTTTCATCTGCTCTGTCCTCATGGTTTTGATATTAAACTTCTTCTGCTTTGGCGGCGGCGGCAGCTCTTTTAGAACCGCATGGATTTTTTCTGGATAGGTGGCTGATTCAACTGTGCCGATGAACTCTTTGCTGACGAAGATTTCGGACTCTTCGGGAGGGCCCTCTGGCCTTGTTGCGTACACCATCCCGGATGTGATGTCCCCCGTAACGTGGTGGACGGCGCCGCTGCCATCGGTCTCCGTCTCGACGAATATTACATTATGATACCTCGGACTCGGCATTTCCGGATCTTGTATAGCCATGGTGAACTGAACTCTATAAACATTGAAGGGCATTTCTCTTCGCGTGCAGACCTGGCGGCAAAGCGCGTGTTGAGCCTGCTGTTTGTTGGCCAGACACGATGATCACTGGAAATAGGAAATAAAAACGGTGTGATAGCTTGATTCAATTTTTTGACGCTTGATGCACCTCAATTCTGCTGTGGACAGTGCCTGTATACGTTGGTTTTCTCGGGTCAGGCTGTTGCATAGGTACGGGGGTATTCTGGTATTTCGTGGGGTTGTCAGGCGGAACGGAGCGAAATCCACGATCTCCGCACCTATAGTGGCTGCTCAAATATTTATGCTTAATATACTAGCGTGCCCAGTATAATTTGCGAATGGCGTAGGCGGTCATCGAATGTAACATTTTGTAAGGGGAAGTGAAACACCATGGCGAACATTGGAGGTTGGTTCCCGACGGCTGCCTAAATGTCTACCACAGGCGAAATAGTATTCACCGCCATAATTCACATTTCCCTTGAGTTAATTTAACTCAAATAACACCATATATACCCATCTCCGTTTACAACCGCTCCTCTACATCTTCGAACTGCACATTTCTCTGCACTTAGGTCTAGCCCCACCATGGACGATGGATGGACCCGACACTTCGACGAAAGTGCTCAGAGCTGGGCCTTCACAAACACGGAAACAGGCGAGACAAAATACGAAGACGAAATCGAGGAGTCTGAACAGGGAGAGGAGGTCTTGTTAAACGATGAATATCGCATGGTGTCCATTGTGAGGCGCAAAGGTGGCGATCCCGCTTTCAAGCACTGGGCACTCTTCGTCGCGGACAAGGATGGAAATAGTGAGGGTTTTGAATGCGAGGTCGAGGGTTCGCGGAAACGGTTTACGTATGCTGAGAGTCGGGCCAGTCCGAATGCATCTACGGCCACGTTGGATATGCATCCTGTTGGGTATGTGGACACCGACAATCTGCAGGACCTTAAGGACTTTGCGAGAGCGTTGAGAATCCACAATGAGGATGAGTACTGGTGCTGCCAGGACTTTGTGTGGACTCTTGTAGAGGAGTTGGAGGCGGTGGGGCTGCTTGAGCATTGCGATGATTTCGAGAGGCAGAGGAAGGAAATTCAGGAGTTGAAGGGTCCGCATCTATAAAAATATTCGCTGTTGCTATGGCTCTTGTTTTGTTACAGTCATCAGTTGGAGGCCAACCAGAACACATCCCGAGCGTACTCCAATAAAGTTACCAGTTATTACCATTATTACATTATCACGTAACCAATCCCCTAACCATCACACCATTACATAAATAGCCCCCTAACAAGCGCGATTCCAACGAATGCAAGAACGACATTCACAAATCGAATATGAAGATCCGTGGCAGAACTTCCACCGTCAGTCCTAAGATTAAAGCACCATTAGTTCGCACTTCGGTCTGCATTCCCACATCGGAGAAAGGATGGAAGCATGGGCACTTACGAAGTACTTGAAGGATGCGCATTTCCTTCAGGATCGGAGGAATTCCACCTATTGGTCTCGTTATAAGTCCAACAGATAAACCCAAAGTCGCCATATAGTGGTTTCTCCTTCGCGGTGTAGACCACAGAAGAAAAGTTCTTGCCGAGAGCTCTGCAGTCAATGTTGCCAGTAGAATGAATGTCTATAAAGGCGACATCCTTGAGGGATGGAAAAGAGATCCTGGAAAAATATGAGTCTGGTGGGTAAAACTGGGGTTAATGGATTGGAACGCACTCGTCAAACTCGCCATCGATCGAAATCCCACCGGAGAGGCTCTTCAAAGCTGGGAATACTGCTTTATGAAGCTTTGGGTTGGATAGCAGGATAAGATCGCCAGTCATATTTTCAAGTTTTCTGGAAGGTGGAATGGTCAGCATCCGCGTCATCCTCGTCCAGGTTATAACACATCTTTTATAAAGCTAGAAGAGCACCATATGAGATATTCGCCATGTGCACCTCAGCACAACATGGCACAACGCAAAGTCAAACAAAGCTCATACTTACGGAAAAGAAACATCAGTCAAGTGATCCAAATACATAATCCCAATTCCCCCAAAATATGACTCGGTATTATTCTTTAGATCAGGAAAGGATATGGAAGTCACGGCATCATCTGTCCTGCCTTTACTTGGGATCTTTGGCAAGAGATATCCAGCGCTAATTCGACCAAGAGTCTCAATTCCAGGCAGTTTGAATGGACCAGAGAAATTATGGCCAACAAAGATCGTAGTCTGGTATACTGGACAGGTAGAGTAGAAATCAAGCTGCGCTTGATTTTCCACGGTGGCAATGTAGTCGTCGCATGCTAGAGGATCGTCATCGGGATCTTCAGGTTGAGCTAAGAGATATGTTAGATAGCAATGATATTGGTCTAAAGAAGAGTAGCTTACCCAAGACCGAGGAGAGGAGTGTAAACAACCCCGCTGTGAGGAGGAAGCGCATTTTGATTGTTGTTGGCCTTGGGAGTGTAAGAGAAAGGGAGTATGAACGGTTACTTATAACGATTGACTATGACAACAAGAAAGAGAGACCACGCTACAATAAATACAAATGCGCGCGCGCAACAGAAGAAAAAGTTGAAAACCTGAGGTTGCGATAAGATGACTCTTATTACTTTTTTGCTGTGCCGCCGCACACACAAGCGCCGCCGGTTAAAGGCCGAAATAGGTAAGTCCGATTCCGCCCCCAACTAATTTAGCATGCAACACATCTAAATCAGTGACAGCGAGATTTACCTGTCAGATCTACTAGTGCCATAAAGTGCAGATGCCAAGCATATTGTGGCTCATTGAGTGAGCTGACTATAACTACCAAAGGCATGGTATTTATGATGTTGCCGTGGGGTCTAAGCCACATAAAATCCATACCATATTCCCCATAACCACGCCCAATGACAAACAGCCACCACTCTACATAACCACACACTTCTTTTTCTTCTTCTCTTCTCCCTCTCCCTCTCCATCCTCCTCCGCATCGTCACTATCCTTTGCCTTGCCTCCCTCCATCCTCGCACCGCCGCTTGCAATCCTTACCAGCGCAGGCACTTTTCGAATCGTCTTTCTTCTCCTAACCCCTGTCTTCGGATGCACCAGGTCCACCATGTGCACTGTCTTGCCGTCGTTGTCTTTGCCCAGAACCCAGCTTTCAATAATGCGGCCCTTCTTAGTAGTTTCCCAATAGTGAGAATGTGGGTGTTTCAGGGGTTCTGGACCCGCAGGGGCTGTTGAGTCGGCGTCCATTTTGAGGCACGGCGTGCAGCTATGTACTATTTAAAGGTTCAGGAGTGGGGTTAGAGACTCTACTTTTAAGGGGGATATAGGTGAGACACCGAATATTCTAAATCGTGCGAGATGATTCATGAGGTGGCTAGTAAATGGTATTAACAACAATCATCTCCGAGCTGATACTGGATGAAAATACTCCGTCTTAGACCTTAAGTCTTCTACTCCAAACACTAACGTCCCCCCTTTAATGCCCCAGTCTGAGTCTAAACATATCGTATCAACTTTTCCAGTCCCCTATATCCCACATGCTCCCCCGCTCCCAAAATCCACATCGTCAATCTGCCCAGCAGCCCCAGAAAGCACACAAAGAACCCCTCTATCCCTCCACATCCACCCCTCCCTCCAACTCCCTACAAACTCCCCTTAATCTCCACCCACAC
>JPJZ01000844.1:0-15086 GCA_000750815.1 Pseudogymnoascus sp. VKM F-4516 (FW-969) | reverse complement strand
GGCCGGGGGTGGGGGGAGGGATTGCATGGGAGACCCATGCAGTGGTTTACCATGGCGGTTTTAGTAGTGTGTGTGCGCAAGATGGCATGGTTGTCTTCCATATCCACCCAAGAAAGCGCAGCCGTACTCTCAAGTACTTGGAGTACCTTGACATACATACTACAGTACACTCTCCCGATTGAAGAATAGGTACGGATTTGGACCTAGAGTGGAGACGAGAGCGGCATGGGAAGTGGCAGGAAGTGGCAGAGTGGGTGTGGCACGGCGAGCTTCTTTTGGCAGTTTTTGGAGACACACCATTGAGATATTCGTATATTGATGGATTTGATGTATAGCTGAATACTACACTGGATGCTACTCAGAAAGTTACCCAGTATGGTAGATGGTAGTAGATCATCATCAGTAGGAACGTTGACGTTGAGGTTGCCGTCGACGTTCCATACCCATTGTAGCATGGGACACGGTCGGCGTAGCAAGTATCCCCGACGGGGACTCGCGGGCATGAACGGAGACTACACTGTACATTCAGCGGCATTGAACTGCGCACAGAAGAGGCGGATGACCGGAGTGGCGGAGGTCACAGAGGATTGTGAGTTCTGCTAGGGATATGCTAGGAAGGGATAGGGATAGGAGCGAGAAGGAACGGTGGTTGGTAGTAGGAATGAGTGTTGGATGGTTGGTAGGATGGGCAGGAAAAGACAACCACGCCTACAGCACACAGTACAGCACAGCACACAACACACACCGCAAAGACACCGCAATACACAAGCTCGCTCCGCCCTTTGGGCTATGGGAAAGGGCCTCTACAGGGATCTTCTACTGCCAAAGTCTCGCGGGATGGGCAAGCCAAAGAGCGGAGATTCGGACTCAAACCAGGTGCAGTACAGTGGAGTACAGCACTGTACAATACGTCCTATAGTGTACAGTTGCTGTACATACAAGATGCATATTGCTACTACTGCACCCAGTCAAGGCAGCAGTATCACTGTGACTCTTCTTCTATATGTACGTATGTATGAATGTGGGGTTACACATCTGCAGTCGCCGGTTTTTCTGCTTCTTGGTTCTCCTTCTAGGTTGCTGTGTCTGATTCTGTAATCAAAGATCAGATCACCTCCTTTTCGCTATACGTACGTACGACGACCAGCTATCTAGTCCTAGAAAGGGAAAATAAAACGCTCTCAGTCACCCATCAAAAGTATAGGTACCAAACACAACCCAAAATACACCCCAGTACCTCCTCTTCCCACGTGTGCCAGTCGCCCGTCTCCGGCGGACTCTCGCTGGAAATAGGTCCTCTACACGCGCTAAATGCACCCTTCCCTCGCCCGCGGCACAACTTTAGCCACGCCCCCCCTGCCAAACCGCTCCTACTCCCACTTTGGTAAACACCCTGATCCCTCGCCCGCCACGCCCCGCGGGTGTGTGCGCAACCGAGCCGCTGACGAAGACATTACCAACAAGGGGAATAAGGCACGGCAATATCCATCTACAGCCGCGACGCGCAATGTGCGTAGCGCCGTATCAAACTCGTCTGAAGGGAAAAGTTGTTGGGAAATGGGGGGGGGGGTCCATAACCCCCCTGGTATCCAACACGCTGTTAGGATAGATCGCGCCGGGTTTAACGCGCTATCAGCGAAAGGGCTTTGGTAAACGCAGGGACGAGGAGAAGGGGAATGAGAGTCAGTTTTCCCTGTCCAACCTTAGGATGATGATCGCCGCCGCGAATCCTCGCAGAAAGTGCTTCGGTTCCGGCACTTTCGCCCATCCCTCTCCACAGCTCTGGCTCAGCTTGTACGTACATCAAATCTCCAGCCCTACTATATCCGCCAAAGGACGCCAATGTGTTGGCACCAGGAAGGAGTTTGCCGAACATCGCGATTTAGACGAATAGCAGAGCACGCAACTTGCTCACCTGGCGTTTCAATGGAGCGCTGAAGACGTGGGGTCCGCGCGTGCCACTGGGTAGATAAGGAGATGATGTGGGCGATTCGGGCGGTTCGGATTGCTGCGCAAGCACCGACGATCGTAGTGGCAGCGATGGGCCGGTGGTGATTGGCCGTCCACGTGTCGGACATTTATGCACGGAGATACGGAGGTCCGGTACGGAAAATCAGGAAGGGAAGAAGATTTGAAATAACCTGCTACCGTATAGTACTGTACAGTGGTAACTTCCTGATGGTGGAGTACTGGTTCCTCTAGACTGCCGTCTGGTGTGCAGACTAAAAGGCTTGAATTGGGTAAAAGGGCAATTGGGCAATTTACGACGCCTGTACTATCGTACTATGGTAAAGCGCCGAAACATTTTACCGTTCAAGGCCTGGGCTGTGTCCCTAGGTCCGTAGCGTAGGGACCGTCTCTAGACGGCCATGGGCTAAAATACCACACCCCAACCTTAGACCCGCAGAGGAAGAATGCTCGCCCATAGGCCTCCGTGGCTAGTGCTGTGGTAGGTTCGATGGGACGAAAATACATAATCTCGCGAGGGCGAGCGATGAGTGGACAGCACCGCCCAGCCCTACGAGCTCATCCCCCATGCTGGGTTTGGAGGAAATTAAGCGGTCGAGCCTCGCACTGGGGTTTTTACGTCAAGGCCCTGGGGTGATGCAGGGGCACTGTCAACCTGCGCCATGTGTCGCGGTGGTGGGGGATGAGAGATTTCGAGCATCCGAGAACGACGGGGCCCATCACGTCGTCTTCGGCCGTCGGCCGCTCGTGCATTTTGGAGGATCTACCAGTATACGTGCACCACGCGCTCTGGTGGGGGATATTGGGATATTGGTCGCCGATTGCTTCTGCCATGATGGTGATTTGTGTTACCTCTCTCGTATTTTATTGTATCATAGCACTATACTGTACATACAGTTACAGTAGTACCTGCCCACATCGCAGAGATAAGATCATCACTGTCGGCTACTCCGGGTACGATGTCTCCCCCCTCTCCTGCCAGAAGAGGCAATTGAGATCGCAGGCGTGTTGCGAGGCAGAACGAACCGTGGGTATCTCGCAGAAAGGCGGGAACGATTCTAGGCGCCTCTTTCGTCCCATTGCTGTGATAGAGTTATGACGTGGATGCACAACATCAGCCACAACGAGGGTACACTATGTATCGTCGTCGCAAGTCTCGCTCAGTGTAGGATAGAGGGAGCTTGTATTTGAGAGTAGCTTTACTCTCCTGCAGCTGGCAGCCACGAACGCGTCAGTCACACCCCACTACCCCAGATGCAGTAAGTAGCGGCTGTCCTCATCGGCCCGTTCTATGAAGATGGTGGACTGGCGTAGAGTGCTGTAGAGTAGCGACTAGGGTATGGTAGGAATATTCCGTCGAAGAGAACATGGAAGAGAACAGTAGAGTTCGACTACCATGCTGTACAAATGATCGCGTATTTCGTACCGTCTGTGTTGTCTGTACCTTTTTTCCGATGGTTGGGGCGTTGAGTACTTCAGGGAAGAGTACGACTGGACGGATATACGAGTAGGGGTGTAATGCGTGGTCGCAGCAGGGTCGATTAGTTTGACACTAATGCACCAATGCACTAAATTGTGGTCGAAGGATCTGGATATTCCCTTCTCATCGGAGATGATGAACTCCTCCGGATCCTTTGGAGGCCCGAAGCTTCATCCTTCATCGTATCCTCGGCGAGTAATGAGATAAATCCCCGTTGTGGCATATATGATTGCCGAATTCTCAGATCAGTGCAAGAGAAAGGAGAACTTTCTTCAGCAACACTCTCTCATCCCAAGCTGCCAGTCCGCAAGATGCACGGTCGTTTGTCAGCACTCTGTATCCATTAAGGCCTGATGACAGATCAGACTCCCCCTGCCACCAAGCAGCCCCGTTTGTACCACCCAGTATTCCCGCACAGTAGTTCCGTACCGTGCACCACCGTACAGTACCATACAGTACATATGATACTGTGCCGATGCGGTCGAGCACGATCCAGGCCACACCACCTTATTTACCAGACTCCAAGCTATACCATAGTAGTTCAGAGCCAAGAGTCAGTTCAGAGCCAGTCTAACGGGCGCATGAGATAACAAACCGGATAACAAACGTGCCAAAAAACGTAGAGCCTGTTATAGTATAACCAAGCCAATCACACCCAAACGAACCGGACCCCAAACCAAGGGAATATCTTATTTCATCATGCCCGTCACGGATTGATTGAATGCCGAGCTCGTTCCCAGTTTGGTTTCCGACGGTATTCGCGCTCTCCCTATCAGATGGAATAGCGAAATCCGTCTTCAGCGTATTCCCGTCCCACGTCGTACTCAAAGTACGTACGTATGTACAGACTGTACACACGTATTCCTCCCCTACCCGCAAAAAAACGAGGCTACCCTCCTCCACCCTCCCCCAAATTTCAGCCTCGCAAGCCAAGACAAAACCCCACACCCCCGCCCCACAAACGTACCCCTGTGCTACCCCCCCGGTCCCGACACTTCACCGCACCCAATATCGCCTAGCGTCTCCTGCAGCCCTCTCAAACCCTGTCCCAGCCAACCAGAGGCTCTGAATCCGTGCCAAGAGGGGTGACAGGGGAGGTAGGCAACGGCGAAGTGGCGGAACGGCGATCGTCCTTTTGTGACGAAGTGATGATATCGCGCTTCAGCCCCCAATACGCGACGGTTTTCGACGGGACGAAGGGGAAAGGAGATTGGGGAAGAGGGGCAACAGATGTCCACCGGGCTTCCCGCGCATGAGGCGGGATGGGACAACGGCGAGGCCGACGGCGTTGAGACAGGCAGCAAGCCGGACGGAGAGCGCGAAATGGAGAGTGGTGAGCGTGCGGAGTTAAGACACGGAGAGCGGAGCTATGGAAGCGGCTTGCGGCCGTTGGGCATCCGGCGCGTGAGAGATTGCGGCCGCTTGGTGCGCCATTGCGGAATGACAAAGCATGAAGGGACTTGGCACACATTGGGATCACCAGCGGGTGCCCAAAGGCAGGACAGACACGGCCTTAGGATGAGAAAGGGGGCATATTGGGGGCTGCTATGCCCGATTCGGTGATATTCAAGCGTCGACACCTTTTGCACATCTTTGTTGTGTCCGCTTCCTGTGCTATGGGGTTCAGGTACCGGATTCTACCGGGTCACGGGTTTGGTGATGAGCGTGGTCCACTATGCCCTTCGCTCTCAGGGCTGAAGTGGGGTCAACGGCCTTGACAGATGAGTTGTACGTACAACTCGTACAACAGAGGGCCGTGGGTGTGGTCGTTTCGAGACAAGACTGGTGTCCCGGTCCTACGGAGCGCTTTGGCATGGCATCAAAGTCCAAACGTCGTCCAATCTGCCCCTGAGGCGTGCATCAACGCCCTCCTTTTTTCAACACCAAACATCCGCCATCAGGCTCAACAGTTCAGGGGCACGCACCCGATCTCATCCACGTTTCCGGAAGATTTAAACGGCCGGCACGCCAGTCAGCGTGGCGGTGGTGCAACGCTTGTACCACATTATCAGAGTCCCGCTGCACCTAGCGGCATCCCATCGTGTTCCATATCAGCCCCAAGCCTCTCCCGCCTGGCGCTGTGATTCGATCCAACCCTTCCTTCCAGATGCCAGGGTGGTTTCTTCTGTGGCAGGAGGCGCACACACGCTTCCGTTTTCGTCTTCAGGAGCAACCCCCAGGCCACGTTACGCGCGAATCAGCGCGCCAGTACGTCAGCCCCTTTGGTACCAAAGGATCCGTGCCATTATTAGACGTCTGACAATAGGACTAGGGGGGGCTACCAAAGCAACAACCCAAGGAACCTGCCTCCCGAGATAGATACTTGTAGGTACACCGCTTCTCTGTCGCTCTCTCTCTGTTGGGTGCCTGCCACACCTTTCTGCAGCTTTCACGTCAATTCATCTCTTTAATCCCAGTTCTCATCTCGCCAACCCCGGTTCTGAGCGAAGTGTGTCAGCTTCACAGCCAACTCTCCTTGCTCTCGGGCGTGAGAACAAGCACTGCTTCACACCCACCGAATTAGATCATGGAGCGAGCACGCAGCTTTAGGGTTCTCACCGCTTCATGCCCGCGATGGCAGCGGTGACCCAACAGAGCGGACGAGAGAGACGTTGCTCTCGGCCTTGTGCGCTCACCATAATCGCTGGCTAAGCTTCCAAGCAGAGGCATATCGATCGATCATACCCACCGCTCGCTCTACCCGCTCCAATCGCCTCCTTCAAAGGCTTCCGGAAAGTGGCCGAAAGGGGGGGTATACCCGCCTCAGCCCTCAGCCCTACCGCGTGGGCCCGATAGCTCACCAGCCCTGCTACCCCTTTCCCCCACCGGAATCCCCTCTCAATTCAAATGCCCGTGCGTGCTGTGGTGGTGCTGTCAGCGACATTGCATCCGTCGAATACTCCCGAAACGACACGCCTAAACTCACCTCCTTTTCCATCCTGCTCCAGTCGCCCAGCAAGTACAGTACAGCGCGGTACATCTACCGCGTCAGCGTTACAGAACTGCCCGCCCTGCAGCGCCAGCACACCCTCTACGAAGCCCCTGCGTCCACGTTGCAGCAGCGTGAGACCCGCGCGCTACACTGCTGGGGGGAGGACTTGCGAAGTATGGTGCTGGTTGGTGATTGGCGGCTGGCGGGTGGAGCGGATGTGTTGGCTGGGTGTGTATGTACGTAAACCATGGGGGCTGTGCTGGCGTATGGGGCGGGTAAAAAGCGGCTGGGGCTATCGCGGCGCGTAGAGGTGGCTATTTGGGGATTGGTTTGGAATAGATAGTTGGATAAGGGGTATCGGGTTGAGAAGGGTGGAGAGATAAGGAAGAAGGGTGTCAAGGTAGGATGATGATGTTTGTTGACGTAAAGGAGACGAGTTATTTGTTCAAAATTACGTCTAGTGAGTACCCCCTACATTCCATCCCAAGATACTCCAGTAGAGTACACCCAAAATACAACACTCATCCTTCCCCCTCGCCCACGTGTTCACCGTCCCCATATCCCAACTTTTTCCTGCGCCCAGCTTCCTTCAGTTGTGGGTATACATACTTATATTTAGCGCCCCCAGCCGCCTCGCGCGTGAAACGCGGAAATGATCGCTAATCCCAAGGCGCAGTCACCAACCCCCCCTTTTCTCTTGGCAAAACAGCACGGTCCCAAGCGGAAGGATTGGGAACCTAGACGCGCACGTTTTATTTGCGATGGAGGCGGGGAAGTTGGTGCTTGAATGACAGATTACTTGACAGACGCGGCGGGTGAGCCTTGAGGGATTGGCTTCCTAGTGCCGCGAGCGCGCGTGTGTCAATGGAGGATTCGGATACGTGCGTGTATGCCTTATCTTAAGATAAATGAGGGGTAAACATCCGCCAGTCCTTGATACACCGTCTGCTATACCTCCCTTCACGGCCTGGTAAAAGCGGGTTTGGCACGGGGATTGGCCGGCGTTTGGTTCTGTGCCGTCTGTATGTACATCCCCATTCGCAGGTGAGGATATTATCCACTTCCGCTCGTATCCCCGACCTCGTATTTTGTCTCAGACTGTGCATTATTCCCTATTATTACCGCCTCTCAAGCACGGAAATTGTCGGCGCATGGATAATGTCTTCTAATCTACTCTGATTATTCTAATCTTAGCCTCACCCGCGCCAGGAGATAGGGTGGGGAGAGGACGAATCATGGCCAACTGACACTGACACGCCATGCGCCACCAAACGGTGGGAACAGACATTAAAGTTAGCTAGTTACGTGATCTAGTGGACGTTTCTCTGGCTCCGGAGTGTGCTGGATGGGTGGAGAAGGGCCGACTGGCAGCGGGCTGAGGAAGGACCTGGCATGTCGTTGACATAGGATCTTGGGCCACCCGCTGCCTTGGCGGATTGGAGAGGTTTATTGGCCGGGATAGCTTTACCGGGCTGCATGTTGACTGATCAGATAACCAAAGATGGCAACGTGACGTGAGTGGTGTGGATTGGCGGTCTTTGACGAAACCCGACATTCCGCCCCCAAGAGGCTCGTAACGGTTCGCAGATCTCGGACGTCTCGACCATGGGATCGGCACCGGAACTTACCTCCTATGCCGTACTATCCGATGGCCCTCAATGGCCATGGTAACGCAGCTCTCTCCCCCTGCTTCCGCTGCCAGCCGGCGGGGACAACCAAAGGCTGGGGACAGAGGGGCGGCCGTGCTACGGCTTACGTTAACACGCGGCTGAGGGTGCTGACTTGACGTGTGACAAAGTCGGTGCCATCGCGTGCATCGGCAGTCAGGCGTAGCGGCGGAGCTTGGCCTGGACTTGAGATTTGGCGGACATTGGTAAGCTGTTGGTTGTGTCGATTTGGGACTTCGATCTTCGGTGGTTAAATTGTGAGAAAAAAGGGGAGGGGTCCGAGTTGCGCCTTAAATTTGGAGAGCTAGTTTCGGATATAAGTTCGATATCTTGTTTAGCGCCGTTATTTCCCATGCAATCTGGGAGAACATGGTGATCGCAGTGCTGGGACTGTGTTAAATTTGATTTGTAAGGGTCACTTTTGAAGGATCTCAACCTGTCTCAAAGCTTGCCCGTCGTCCCAATAAAGGGGGTAGAACTAACGAGCAGTGACAAGGTAGTTACAGTATGGTTCGGAAGAGCGGAACAAGTATTCCCCGCCCGGATCCACGAGGGGACCCCAACAATTCCCCACCGGCGAGAGAAATACGCTGGATACGACACATAGTGCCATTTCTTAACCAAAACAACGGGACTCACGGCTTGAGTTGATTGCGATGTCCACACCATCACCCCTTCCCTATCCACCATTCCCCCCCTCAAAGTACAGTACATCGCGATACTTCCGTAACAAACAAGTCCCAGAAAACGTGCGCAAGTGCGCCACTACAATTGTCAATACCACTCTGCCTCGCCGCGCGTATTCTCCCATCCTATCTCTAGAATTCCAAATCCCTAATACCCCGTGCCGTGCTATCCCCGCTGGTTATGCTATAGAGGTGGTGTGCGGGGTACATTATAGGCCCATGGCTCGAGCCTCGCACGCCCCCAGGTCCAGCCCTGCCTTCAGACGTCATCGCTGCCAGCGTATCCGCTCCCTCCTCTCAGTGCTGCACAGCCCCCCTCGGCCGTCCTCTCGCCGGTGGACTTGCTGCGAGCGTGCATACGCGGCATGCAAGTGGTGTCTGAAATGGCAGAAGGCGGGATTCCGATTCCTTCACCGTCCGTACGGACGGATTGTGGTTGGCATCATCGTGGTGGCTTTGCTAGGGGTCGGGATTGGGGGTCGGGGTTGGGTCGTACGGCCGAAGGTCAAGGCCAGGGCTGATCGGTGGGCAGCATGAGGGGGGTTGCAGGGTGGTCGCAGCCTAGGACGATGCAGGGCCAGATTGGCGTATCGCCCTTGTGCACTTGGCGGTGACTTCATGGGATTTCACTGGACAGGAGGGAGGATTGCGGTACGGAGTTAACTGGTTATTTCCTTAGCTTCCAGGGCTCGGAGTGTGCAGCCAGTGGGATAGAGTATCTGGGAGTCGCTGGGTTGCGGTGATAGACACTGGGCAAACTTGCTCGTTGGGTTGACCGCTACACTGTATCCCGTATAGCTTTGGGGATCAACGGTATTGGGGACGGTGTGGGGTTTACGACACGAGATCCTGTCTCGAGGGCTGATCTGAATATGTCGGTGGGCATGCGTTGTGATCCTTCTCGTGTTTTCAAATCCTCGAAATAGGCCTCGATCGGCTGGCAAATGCTTGCCCTGGACTGAGACGGGATTGATCTGAGAACCCTCGTTGAGCTGCCAGGGTCAGGTATTTGCTTTCTCTCCTTTCTCACTCTGGCTAATGGTATGGGATGATGATTTCCATGATCTCCAGCCTTCAGATATTGATTTCTCTCATCAGTTGGGCGTTTTCCTTCGATTTCTCTACTTCGTCCCCCCTGAAATTCATTCTTTTTAAAGCTCTCGTTCGTTCATTCCTCATTCCTCCGCTGTTTGCATTCAGGGGGCACCCCTTGGCATATTATTTGCCTCTTATTCGATGTATCAGTTAGCTCTTTGGGCTTTCCTTTGAATAGGGGTCTTTGCCAAGGGTCAAACTCTTCTTTAATAGGAGTCCCTGTCGAATATCAATTTCGTTGTGCAGCTGAGAGCTCAGGTCCTCATCCCCATCGTCATTGTCTTACTGTTACAGAGAGCACAGGATGTAGAAATAAATCGGCGGGGAGTGAAGTTTCGTCTCTGTAGACTCAGCAATTCCCTATATATGTCCTAGTCAGCCCCTTTGTGACTGTCAGGGCCACCAGATATGAAAACTGTTGGTCCATAAGCAACACTTTCTTCAAAAATTTCAAGACTCCTTCTCCTGCCATGAGATAGATCTGTCGTTTGCATTTCATTTATTCTCTTGGCCAGAAAATTGCTCCGTGCCCGTCACACATTCCCATATATTCAAGAGACCAAATCTCTCCTTTCAGAGTCACTGGAAGTTGGAGCCATATCAGCAAGATTAGTAGCAATGATTGACAGGCTTCACTTTGACCTTTTAATAGGCGTAGGACAGGGACAGAGCTGTTTATACACTCTGCTCACAGTGCATATACAACCAAGAATATGTTTTTTATTCCTACCTATCTTAATTGTTTGTTCCTAAGGTACCCTGCTCCATACCAGTATTTACAAGTGTATGTCCTTCCAAGCTCATAGGGCAATTTCACTTGGGGTTATAGAGCGAGTTTCAAACAATTTTAATCATTGCTTCTCTGTTGGTTTCAACACGACTTTTGCTTTTCATCTTTCACAGCCCGGCTGGAGAGCTTAAACCTAAATCCCGTTTCCATTAGATCGCGTTGCAAACTGGCATGCGGGGAGAGGATATATGTTTCAAATCCGCTCTCACCTAGTCGAGGGGCCCAACGATGAGATATCTCTATTTCATGGCTATATTTCGGGCAATCTGGCGTTCCTAAACTACGATCAATATGAGGCTTGTGGCACTTGTTAAGGGGCCACATCTATAAATACCATAAAGGTCGGGGGCTGGTAGTGTAGTTGGCTACCTAAATAGCTCGTGAGGAACATATCCGTGGGGTGCTATGCTTGCTCTTCGAATGTGCATGGCCAGTACCGGGGTGTGGAATAGAGGTGCGAGGTCTGCTCGTTGTGAAGAGTGAAGTCTCACATTCACGACGAGAATACTTCCTGTCACCGCGCTTGTAGTCGCTGTCATCGTCTTTCTACTACTAGCGTTCCTTATTCTCACCGGTAGCGGCAGTGTCGTTAAGTGCGCCGCCCTCGAGGCACGCTACAATCATGCATCATGGGAATCACGGGCGGCTGAGTAAAGTTTGTTGGGACGTTTAGCATGGAAACTGCACGGGAGTGCCCCTCCTGATCCTCAGGGGTCTCATACTGCTGTAGTGCCTCTCTGGATCTTCCGGAAATGGTAAATCTACCATGATATTCTGGTTGATGAGGGGGTTGTGGCATTAGAGCCGGAAAATCTGTGTACTGCTGGCCGAGGATATTTGGGACACCTTGGCCTGCATCTAGGGGCTCAGATTGCTTAACGGCGCTCTTAGATCTGTCAGGAAGTGTCAGAGGTTCTCCGAATCGCGGAGCCGACGGTAAAGGGATGGTGTGCTTGGATTGCAGAAAGGGTGCGAGTGCGCTTGACGACGCAATGGACCCTGGCCGAGAGCTTACAGGACTGGGACGAACAGAGGTGGCTGCAAAGCCAGAAGAACTATGCAGTCGCGCAAATCCAGAGGTGATGCTGGCTGCAAAGCCAAGCTGACCTGGTGTGCGTCGTCTTCATCCTCTTATTACCCCATTATGAAGAGCAAAGATTCAGGCCCCCTCTTCCTGGAAATACTTACATGGGTTTTTTAAACGAGTATCTTAAACACAAATTAACGGCGTGCTATAACTCTTTATATTTCCACACATGGGAAAAGGGTACGGTTTATTCATCAAAGTGCAGATTTACTAGTTTGTTTTCTCTCCTTGGAGTTGTTAATCTGGGGATCGTTTTCGAAGCTGGTGGGCGAAGAGGCCAAAACAAGCACGGCGCAGCGTGAGTCTCTAATAACCAGTTTCCGGCAAATGGCTCGCTCTGGTATCTTCTATTGTCTATATTACTCTAGTTTCCAAATGCGTTGGTTGGTTTATCAACTTGGCTTAACAAAATCTGATCTACCATCCTCCCTACCCCTTTTTCAAATTATACAGCTTCAATACCAGAACCACCTTCGAAGAATCAACGCTGCTTTGGGATGTGCTCTAAACAATACGATTATTTTACGGCGGGACCGCAATGGGAGAAATTCCCATGTAATTTTAAACGACTACTTCTGCTCTCTTCTCTGCGCCAGCATCCCCGTTCCACCTACGGGGCCCGTGGACCCTACGATTACCTATAAATAATGCTCGCTCCGCAACGCTGCTGCCAATGGCACAAAAATCCTTACATTCAGCGAATTCATTATCTGCCTCGGAGTTCAGTACAAGGGCTCCTTCCACCAAGACAGCATTGCCGTTTGTGCTACTCACTCTCTGCGATGAAGTTGCCACTCCTGATTCTTCCCGCCGTGGCAGTGCTGTCAGTTTACTCTCCTGTCACCGGTTATTCTCGCCGCTGCCAGTTCCACTCTCTCGTCACCGCCGTTCTCATCGTCACCCCGCGTTATCACCGCCGCGGGCGGGCTGTGGATATCACCTGTTAACTGGGCGCGCTCGTGTGGATCGAAACTGTCACGCCCATGAGATGGTTGGTGACATGATCGTCATCATCTTTCCTCTTCTACTTTTTTTGCAGGCTCATTTAGCTTGGTCTTCGACTCGACGATTAAATATATTTTTCTGTGTCCCCAAGTCCTAATTGTCGTGGGGCGATTGTATGGTAGGTGGCAATTCCTATAATTGTCTTTCGAAAATTAAGCTCTTTCACTTGGAAAATTAAATTTTGAGCTGCATATACGTTTACAAGAATGGAGAGGGGTTTATGAGCACCTGGAGAACTCAATGTATACATGGTCACGAATGCTCGTGAGGTGGACGACATCATGGCCACGGTTTCTCATGCTCCACGTTGAACAGGAAATTCATCGGATAGCCCTGAGTAAACTTACTAAAATTAAGGGCATATTGCCACCATGCACCCAGTATTCACACAAGGCGAAAGGTTCTCCATCTGCTTCCACGGTTATAAGATCGCGCTCTGGAAAAACCCCCATTTCTATTATTCTTACATCTTCTGGCGGCATGGATTGATGACACATTGACAGACTCAAATACAAGTTCAGAGCACGGTATTTGGCCAGATATGTAGCAAATAATATACTGGTAATGTAGTAAATATAATTGCAATGCTGCCGTAAAATATGGAATATCTGATTCGCGTTGTGTAAAGTTGGTGGATCTTGTGGTTATTTAAATGATAAAATCATTAAATATCGCCAATATATATTCACACCACATAAAACAAAAAACACCTACTATTTAACCCACTCTATTTCCTAGTATCGTATTTACTATGGAAACTATTTAAATAAAAAATACCACATCTCATTTACTCGCTCACGCACAAAAAAGTAAGCTCTTCCACATATATATACGCATAGCAAAAAAATCAAAAAGATAATTGAACAGAGTGGGACTCGAACCCACGCCACTTTCGTGACCAGGAAACTATATGAACGAATCACATGTATTAAGGTATAACCTTAACCTGGCGCCATAACCATCTCGGCCATCTGTCCGGGGTGTTTTTGTTGATTTGGGGCGCTTATTACGTCTTTTGTAGCCGATCGATCGATATTGAATTTTGGTGTGTGTGGGCGGCGGGATTTTTGGTGGGGAAAAATTTAGGTTTAGCGACGGGGGTCAGGTGATCATGGGTGGCTGCAACGCAAACATAAAGAGAACTATGTAAAATACATTTCTTTATTAATTCCTTTCAATTGGAAGGAGCGACTGTATGACACGCACTAAGCAAAAAGAATATAAACCCAATGAAACAAAGACAGGCCTTACAAGCAAAAAAATATATATAGTACTTTACATATTTTGGAGTAGCAAAATAATATGATGAACAGAGTGGGACTCGAACCCACGCCACTTTCGTGACCAGGAAACTATGTGAATAAATCACGTTGTATTAAGGTGCAACCTTAACCTGGCGCCATAACCAGCTCGGCCATCTGTCCCATGATTGTTGATGCTATAGGGATAGGCGTTAATATATACCCCAATGCTGAGTATGTTAAAATAGTCTCATTTACTTGCGAGGTTAGAAATAGGCATTGCTTCAATACACTTAATCCCGGTCAGTCGTCTACTAATGTCGATTTTACGAACTTCAAATTTTTACAACCTTACCCCCACTGCTCCCCAACCACCCATCTCAATTTTTCCTCTTTTCATCGCCCATCACTTCCCCCATCTCGGCCCTCTGATCCATCTATCCGACAAAAAAAACCACCCCTCGCTCCCTAACCCCCCGAAGCGGCAATATTCCACTCGGAATTCCATAAGTCCGCGGCCAAAGCAAGCCACTCTGAAACATTCCGGAGTAGGCAACCGAGAAGCAGAGAGGAAAAAAAAAAGAAAGACCGAAATTGAAATTAAAAACTGTCCCCGACTTCTCCCGAATGCCCAGGAGATAGAAGGTGCGTGTGAGAAATGGAGATGACTCAAGTCGCGCCCGCGCGCGCGCGCGTATCCGTGTGGCTGGGCTGAGGTAAAGTGTAAAGTGAGTGGCACACTACGGAAGACATCTGGTCGGGCTCCGAAGTCGGCTTTGGCGGGGGTCTCCGGTTCGGTGGTTTTTTGGAGTGGTGGCAGTTTGGGGAATTAAGCGAGGATACAGAGGGGTGTGATTGGTGGGATTGAATGGGGGGAAGTTAAGTAATACGCGGATGTCACGGCGCCGAGAAACGCATATGGAGTATGAGAAGGGTTTATCGGGAGGATATGGGATGGGTGTGGTGGTGGTTGGAGGTAGGCTGGGTGGTGTGAGAGGTTGTTATGTGATGCGTGTATGTTATGAGATTATGAGATGGGTTGGGGTGGGTGTTATTTGATGTGTGTATGATATGTGTAGTCGGTGCAGTCGGATAGGAGATATTGAAGGGAAACGGAAGGGATGGACGAGGGGGG
>JPJZ01000842.1:0-59453 GCA_000750815.1 Pseudogymnoascus sp. VKM F-4516 (FW-969) | reverse complement strand
GGAGGGGGGGAGATTTGCGGTTTGTAAGATGGGGGTGGGTTACGGGATCGGGATGGAATTCGGGACGGGATGGGGAGGGGATCTCCTCGGAGAGGATGTGGGGTGAGGGAGGTTGATCGGGGAGATCGAGGGGAAGCACAGGAGCGGGTGGGGACAGTGTCCAACAGGACGGTGCTGGAGACGGGACGGGGGGAGATAGAAAGTCCTTCCGGTTTTTTGCTCTTTGGGGGCCGAATTGTGAGGAGCGGTCTGTGTGGTTGACGGCCGGCAAGGATGTCTTGAGAATTGTGAATCAATACTTTTGTCGTGGCAAGGGGTTGTGGCCTGTGTGCTTGTTTATGATAACTCGCGGTCTGCGACTGAGAAGCCTGTGCGTATCTTCCTCTTATCATTTTTTTTGTCTGTTGTTTGCCTACAAGGCAAAAATTGATGATTTTCAGAAACAGTTAAATCCACCGACTTAATTTTTGGATAGACACTGAATTTGTCGAAATGGTCAAAAAGGGGAGAGTCTGTTGACGATGATCGAAAAGGGATACCAATTTACCGAATCACGTCCTCCGTCGCCAAATGGCTGTCGCTTGACCATCCCATTGGCCGCATTAAGCGCTCGGTAAACGAACGAGGTCGTATCTCGGTCTCAACGACCAATACGAATTGCCAAAAGAAGAAGATGGCTGCACCTCAGAGCATTTTTTGAATTGTAAGTGTGTGAGCCCGTGGTACTGGGTTTCAACTCCAACACGAGATTCGTGGCCTTGGCCGTACGGCTCCGTGGCTTGCGTCCTGCAGGGCAATCATGAAGTAGGAGGCTTGGAGGCTTGGATTGTCCAAGATGGAATTGGTTCTTGGGGTGACACAATGGCCATGAGTTCGGAGGCGAGAGTGATACAGTGAGTAATGGGCCTTTTCGAGGCAATTCCTTCTTTGCCATGAGAAGTTGGACACCACCCCTCGACGACATTGGCAGCCACCAAAGAGCAGATCACCCAGCAGCCGCCCCCAAGATTTACTCCAGCAATGTTACTACCGACAGCCAACAACGGTGACCCCGGCAGATGTGACAGTCCAACCCTTGTCCATTTTACCAGACTGTCGGGACTTCTCAGGGATGACCCCGGGTCGTCTGTGTGATCGAAGGGCAATCCTACATGATGAGCCGGCGCGTAGACGATATGAGATAGATGCACAGTCCCTCTTCCAACAGCTAATAGATACAGACGCCGAGAAAGTGGAGTTAGTGGCTCGGACGATCATTCAGCCCCGATTCACGCCATCTCAATGTGACGCGGCCGTCAAAATGTCCTCGTGGTGCCGCGTCCGCCGCGTTCGCGTTCACTTACGCGTTTGTGTGCGGTTCGGGCGGCAGTCTTAGCACACGGCTACTCGCAGGTCATTCGTCTCATATGACTGAGTGGCCAGGGTTGGCGACGTGAACACCGGCAGCGCTGTGCACACATACCGGTACGTCTGAGATGCATTATTCTCCTGTTTGTAGGCTGAACCGCAACGGCTGCCGGCTTCGTTCGGTCCGTTTGGCACTTTTCTCTCAGGGTTCCAGGGTCCACGGGAGAAGAGAGAGCAGACGATGTGCAACGTCCCGATCGATCATGGAATCTAGCGGCCCGTCGCGAGGAGAAATTGCTGTATGGCCACGTTCTATGCTGTAAGTATACGCAAAAAATGCACAACTATGCATTCAACCCCGGGTAGCATTCTTGGACAACTGGTGTCCGTGTGGTTTGTGTGGCCTTTCACTGGTGAGGCTTGCATCTAAACCAACCAGACCAAGCACTGGAACCAACACGCCTCTTCTCGCAGCCACCCTGTCACAGTCTGCACTCTAACACTCTAATCCCTCCCTTCGATCCCTTCAGATCCCCCCTCAGATCACCCCCTCACGTAACACGCACAGATCGTCATGGCTCTCCGGTATTCCCCAGGTCAAGAGTCAGCTGTGCCGAGTTAACATCTGTGGGGTGTATCGTCCATCGTCCTGTGCCGTTGTGCCGCGCCGCGCCTTCCTTTCCCTTGCTCTCGTCATTTCTGCCACTCATGCACTCGTCTTGACTTGCTACTCTAGAGTGTCACTTAAAAGAACCACTTGGGGATGCCTGTAAGTAGCAGCTTGTACCATTGATATGATTAGATACGGATAGTATGGCGTTCAAGGTAGGGAAGGGGGTGATTAAACGCAATCTATACTTCTGCGCTACTGTTCTGCTTGATAGAACTTAAAGAGAAGGCCATGCCCCTCTATTTCACTTCCTTCCTTCCTTTCTCTTCTTCACCTGATATCCTGGATCTTTCCCCTCCATATCAATCTCGCAGTCTCAGTATATTTACAAAGCCGCTCCTGTTCCCTGCCTGCCAAAATCAGACGACATTCTCTCAACTACGTCTTAAAACCCGAATCACATCGACTATATTGCCATATATACAGCGTTGTGTTGTGGTGTCTAAGGCGCTTGGCTCCCGCCGTGTTCCAAACACAGGAGTTCTTTCTTCTCTGAGCCTGCGTCTATTGATATCTCTCTCATATTTCAGTCTGCTTCAGCCTGCCGAGACCGCGCCTACCTTTTTTGCCTTCGCCTGTGACTTGGTTTCACCTTCCCTCCCAGGTTGCTACTGCGCGGAATCTTCTCTCGAATGTTCCTTCCTTCTACGCAACAACCCCAGTCGGACGTCAACATATAAGTCCTTCTCCCCCCTCAATTCACCCTTCATCCTCCATAATCACACAAAGATCCATCAACAAGTTATTCGACAACCTTTCTGGCTGATAGCTCACTATCCTTCACCTCTTTTTCGTTCGCTACTCAACGCCAGTCTTCCACAATTCTTGTAATCATCAGATTCCGAATTGCTGTGTCCAACTGTATCACCTTGTGGCTGTGAATACAGCTTCGTTGTTGGTCAGCGTTATTGTAAGGTATGCAATCATTCCCATCAACACCCAATATTGCACAAATTAATCATTCCTCGTGAATAGATCATCTTTGGAACGTACGGACAAAGTTTTAAGTTTGTTCTAAGCAGTGTTCTACTTGTAAGTAAACAACTCTTCAGCATTAGCCTTGCTTCCAATACCCACCCAGATTGTTTACAACCTTTCTTTACTTTTCTTCCTCTCTTGATACACCCAACTGGCAAAGAGGCCCACTTCAACAATTGCTTTCGTTTTTTACTTCATACTTGTTGAGAAACTAATAATTTTTACCCCAGGCAGTCATGTCGGTCCAACAGCTTCAACCAGCGACCGACAGTTACAACAATCGTGGTCAAGCCATGTACGCCCAGCAAGCTTCACAGGCACAAACCTCCCGTGCTTCTCAAACCCAATCTGGGACCTACCAGACTGCTGGAGGTTCTCAGGGCGATATTGGCATCCAATCCATGATTGGTTCATTTGCTCAGACTCATCTCAATGCCCCAAATGGAAGTATCGCAGCTGCATCAAACACCATCCCAGCTGTCAACGCTCCACAGTTCTTCTACACACAGGATGGCCAGATCGTCTATATGACTCCTCCCAATATCTACCCCACCCAGCCAGTTGCAACTACTCATCTCCAAGACGGCAGTTATGCCGCATTTGCTCCAGGCCTGACTTATGCCACCCAAGCCGGTTATTCTGGCTACATTCCCAGCTATGCCATGATGCCTTATTCACAGGCTCGTCAAGGACATATGGCAGACCGCCAGGGAGCCATGCACAAGGACGTCCCTGGCCTTGAGAACCGCCGAGGATCGTACTCGACCAATGAATCAGCTCCCGGAACTCCATTCTATGGCTCTCTGGGTAATGGTGACCACGGCACCTTTATTGCTACTGTGGATAGGTCTCCGATCTACTCGACCCCATCGCCGCAGATGCCACACAACATCGTGCCGCAGGCTGGAAAACCTCTGCCATACAAAGCTATTCCAGGCAACTATAACGTCACCACATTTGACCAGATAATTCCAAAGGCTGTCCCAGCTGTATTTACTCCACCCGAGAACGTGAGAACTTTGGATCAGAGCTTGTCCAACCCGATCTACGGCAACCGCAACGTTTACATCCGTGGACTTCACCCAGAGACCAATGATGAGACCTTGGCAGCATATGCCGGTCTTTTTGGTCGTGTCGAAACTTCCAAGGCTATCATTGATACTGGAACTGGGACTTGCAAAGGGTAAGTCGATATTCTCATGACGATAACTTGCAGATTTACTAATACTTTACAGCTTCGGTTTTGCCAAATACTTTGATGTCCGTGATTCCGAGAAGTGCATCCGTGGATTCTACGGACTTGGATATGAAGTTGGCTTTGCCAGGGTAATGCGTACTATCTTGGAAACATTACACCTTGGCTAATCATCTACAGGAGTCGTTCAATTCACGTCTGAAGGCAAAGGGTGATCACAACTCTACGAACTTGTACGTTTCGAACTTGCCAAAGACATATACTGAGATGGAACTTGCCGCTATCTTCATGGATTACAATGTGGTCTCGAGCAGAATTTTGCACGATTCTCAGGGCAAGAGTCGCGGCGTTGGGTTTGCACGGTAAGAACCTCTACATAATTGATTGATATTCGATTACTGATTATTATTTAGTTTCGAGAGTCGTGAAATCTGCGACGAGATTATCAGAACGCTGCATGGACAGCCCATTGGCGATGAGGGCCTCCTTTTGCAGATTCGCTATGCTGATACGCCAGCGCAGAAAGATCTGAAGAAGATCACCACTGAGAGACGCCAGTTCCGCACCACTGAGTACAACGTGAGTGCCTATGGCAGCCCAGTGGATATTGCCAGCCTCTCCCCTCCGATGGCATCCACTGGGGTTTCGCGCATGGCTCAGATATCTGGCCACCTTCCCCAGCTGAAGAATGCTGGATCGTGGAAGAGAAATAAATCTTCTACTAATGGGTTCGTGTCTCTCTCTCATAATTCAGCGTTGGTTTAACGCCATTACTAATTTACATACAGGTCGGCTGATGAGATTTCCGCTCCTGGCTCTGCATTCAAGGACCTTGACACGCGCACCACCCAGGCTATCCTTACACCACGCAAACAAGAGGGCTCCAAGCAGTATGTATAGCTTCAAACCATCATATTGCTACGTTACATAGCTGAGTATTTGAATCAGACAGGAAGAACGCTCCACCCCAACTGTCTCTGATGACGGCTCGGCCGATGAGGGCGCTACTATCAATTGTCTATCTCCAGTTCGAGTTTGATGCGACTTTAGCACGATAACTGCAGCCGCCAACTAAAGAGAAGGAACAGTCTTATGTTATCAAGAACAGCATATTTTTCGTGGGGTTAAACCGCCCACGTGCAGTTTTACGCATCCAACGACTTCATACTCATACTCACGGCATTATACCCCTCGAATATTCATCTAGGCTCATACCCTTACGGATCATAACTACCTCAATACATACGTAATGTCCATCGGAAGCTCGGGAGTTCAGCTGTGTATCATAGATGGCTATGTGGCACCGGTCTATTGCAGGTCGTCATACTTAAAAGGGGGGGATTTCATCAAAAGCGACACGCACGGAATCATTCATTATTGGGAGGGTCGAACAGGCGATTAAAGGTCGTCACAAAGTATCAAAGGTGCATTCTTGCTTGTAGTTTCCTTCGGAGCTTAATTATTTCCCGTGGTTGTGGTTTTCCCACCTACGATGATGTACTCGCTGAACCTCTAGCTAATTAGCTACAAAACTTGCTTATCATCTTGCGTTTGCTGCCTTTTAATTGCAATCGTGACCAAGTTTCTTCCCACCCTTCTTGACACGGAGAGTTGTGCGTTGACGGCCATTTGGGGCCTGAATGTGGAGTAACCATGTGGAGTGCTGCGGTGCCTTTAAAAATTGTACCAGCCATAATAGTAGTAACCCTTTCATGTTTTATCGTCGACGCTCAGAGACTTTAAAACTTCCACCGTATTTCCCAAGCGGTCTGTCGTAAATTCCACGTCATCTGCCCACACCTTCCTCTCCTCAGCCTCCGCTTGAGGCTCTTCCTCTTCAACAACATCGGACTCCTCCCCTTCTTCGTTATCGTCGTCATCAGCGTCCTCCTCAAGATCAGTCCTAGGAGGAGCGTTTGGATCTCCATCCCCATCTACTCCAACAGATTTCATATATGCCTCCAATTCCTTTGCCTGCTTCTTCGAGAAGCCGCTAGCCGCGACCTCAACATCTAACCTGACCGCGCCATTCGTCCCGATAAGCTTCCTCGCATCCGCAAAATACGGTCCCTTCTCCGTAGGCGTAAACTGAAACCTCCTCTTGAAGAAGCGCTTAATGCAGTTCACGTCACGGTCAAAGTAAAACTCTGCGTTCGCGTGATCCACCGACACCATTTGCGGGAAATCGATGAGGATCGGCGTGAGCGCGACGCCGCCTTTGGCTTCCGCATCGGGCTTCTCCTCAACGAGAATGTTGAACTCGTTGAAGTCGCCGTGAATGAGCCCGTACTGCGCCAGACGCAGGATCATTGCGATCAACTCGGCGTAGAGGGAGGCAGGGTCGGGGACAGATGCGATCTGGCGCATGGGGAAGGCGTCGATAAGGGACATGACTAGGGTGTGCCGGGACTGTGCGATGGGCTCGGGGACGGGGAAGTTGTGCTCGCGGAGGGCGGTGAGGAAGGCGTATTCTTTCAGGGCGGCGAGGCGGGACATGTACATCCATGATCCGCCTTGCTTGTTGCGCAGGTAATCGCGGTTCGCTTTAACTGTGCGGAAGGAGATACGGCCTAGACGATGGATCTTGAGGACTAGTTGGCGGCCCGTCGGCGAGGCGACGACGAAGATATCGGATTCTTTGCCGACACCGATCTGGTTGCCTACACTGTAGACGGCGCTCTTGTTGTTGTGCGTGTGAAGCGCGAGGTAGTCGAGGCCGCCGTAAGTGAGACGGTAACCGTCGTATTTTGCGTTGCGCAGGCGCGCAATCAAGCCGATTTTTGCGAGAGCTGAGATGGAGCGCGCGGTGCTACCACCGAGGTGGGATTGCTGGCCGATTAATTTCGTCGGGACGACTTCGTGGTTTTTTGAGAGCATCTCGACCTGGTGCATGTTAGTTGGAGGGGTTCAGTGGCGGGGCAGGCGCAAGTGTGTGGGGAGTGAGTGTGTGACTTACGGCAGTGAGGACTTTCCAGTCCTCCTGGGTGATATAGCGCATATACTTCGTGTCCAACTTCATATTTGCGGTTGTTATTCGAAAGTATTTAGAGCCAGGTTCGAGGCTTCTCGCACACGATCAATTATCGTCGTCGTGGACTTTTTCTGCCGTGGGCGGTCATGATAGGCCACCCCTGTCAGTTTAGCGCACGGGCCCGCTTACTTAATGGATGTGGTCCTCTCACGAACGTATGCGAGCGAAGCTCTAGGCGTGTATTTACACGCGGAAGCTTAGAAACCCCAAACCCATATAAACTCCCATCTGAACCTCAGTCCTCCGCGTTCTGACATCTACCTGCCTCGGAAACGCTCTACGAAATACAGAGAGCGAAGCCAACCTATTACAACCTCTCGATTCATATCCGCCTCAGTTGCGTCGCTGTCCGCTACATCGCACGTCTACCATTCTGTGAGCTTCCACGATGGCGAAAGACGCAGAGGCGCCCAACTCGGTCGACAAGGGAAAGGGAAAGGCTGTTGATGGCGAAGCCGGCAAGCCCAAGGAGGTGAAGAAGGATAAGGATGGCAAGCCGCTTGCTAATGGGAAGGAGGAGGCTGTTGTTGGAGGTATGACGAGGCTGCCACCGGTGTTTACAACGTACTGACTGTTGTGCCACAGCGGAGGATCTCAGCGAAGAGGACCAGCAGCTTAAGAGCGAACTAGACATGCTCGTAGAGCGCCTGACGGTAAATTATATTCCTGGGCATTTATGATAGTGGTACTCGTACTGACAGCTCCGTAGGAGCCAGACACAGATCTGTATAAGCCGTCACTGGAAGCGATCAAGGACTCCATCAAAACCTCGACATCTTCGATGACCGCAGTACCGAAACCTCTCAAATTCCTCAGACCGCACTACGAGCCGATGATCAAGCTTTACGAGCAATGGGATGAAGGCGACAACAAGACCTCTCTGGCGGACGTGATCTCTGTGATTGGGATGACGTTTTCGGACGAGGACAGACAAGACACACTCAAGTACAGACTGCTAGCACCGACAGCAGATATCGAATCCTGGGGCCATGAATACACAAGGCATCTGGCCCTGGAGATCGGTGAGGTGTACCCAAAGAGATTAACAAACGACGAGCCCAGCCAGGATCTGATCGATTTGGCGCTGGTTCTGGTGCCTTTATTCCTCAAGAGCAACGCTGAGGCCGATGCTGTGGATTTGATGAGCGAGCTCGAAATAATAGAGGACATCCCGAAGTATCTGGACGAGAACACCTACCCACGCGTCTGTTTGTATATGGTCAGCATGGTCAACCTTTTGACCTACCCGGAAGACCAGCAATTCCTCCGTACCGCACACGATATCTACAAGAAATACAACCAACTCACAAAGGCGATTGTCTTGGCTATTAGGTTAAACGACATCGAGTTGATTCGCTCGGACTTTGATTCTACGGACGATGTGGCGCTCAAGAAGCAGATGGCTTTCCTGATCGCGAGACAACAAATCTGGCTGGACGTGCCAACGGATACTGAGGAGGAGCAGGAGATCGCTGATTGCCTCAACAACATCAAGTTGCCAGAGCACTTCAAGGCTTTGGGCAAGGAGCTAAACATTTTGGACCCAAAGTCCACTGAGGATATCTACAAGAGCCATCTCGAGAGCACCAGGGTTGCTGGCACAACAAACACGACTTCGGCGGCACACAACTTGGCGGCCAGCTTTGTCAATGCATTTGTCAACGCAGGTTTCGGAAATGATAAGATGATGTTGGTGGAAGAGCAGCAATCCAGCTGGGTGTGGAAGACTAAGAAGGAGGGCCAGCTTTCAACGGTTGCCTCCATGGGTACCCTCCTGTTGTGGGATGTTGAGGCTGGTTTGGACAAGATTGATCGCTACACGTACGCTGAGGAGACCGAGATTCAAGCTGGTGCGCTGTTGGCGACTGGTATTGTAAACAGTGGCGTCCGTCTGGATTCCGATCCCGCATTGGCTCTCCTTGGCGACTCGGATAAGCTTAGCCACAAGGAGCCCCTAATCAGAGTCTCTGCTATTATGGGATTGGGCTTGGCATATGCTGGGTCGAACAAGGATGAGCTGCTGGCTCTGCTTCTGCCGCTTGTCGGAGATACTTCTCTGGACATGCAGACCTCTGCCATGGCTGCGCTGTCGCTTGGTCTTATCTTCGTTGGCTCGTCGAATAGTGATGTCAGCGAGGCTATTGTTCAAACTTTCCTTGATGATGACCGCAAGCACCAGTTGAAGGATAAGTGGACCAGGTTTATGGCTCTTGGCCTTGGCCTGCTCTTCTTCAACCGCCAAGAGGAGGTTGATGTTATTCTTGAGACATTGAAGGCCATTGACCACCCAATGTCCAAGCCTACATCTGTTCTGGCCGAGATCTGCGCCTGGGCAGGAACAGGTACCGTGCTGAAGCTGCAGGAGCTGCTTCACATCTGTAACGATCACATCGAAGATAGCGACGACAAGAAGGGCGACGAGCTGCTGCAAGCATATGCCGTCATCGGTCTTGCATTAGTCGCTATGGGAGAAGAAGTCGGCCAGGAGATGGTCCTCCGCCAATTTGGACACCTGATGCATTACGGAGAGCCCAATATCCGCAAGGCCGTTCCTCTGGCCATGGGATTGATCAGCCCCAGCAACCCACAGATGAAGATCTACGACACCCTTTCCAGATACAGTCACGACAATGATAATGATGTCGCCATTAACGCCATCTTCTCCATGGGTCTCGTGGGCGCTGGAACCAACAACGCGAGATTGGCTCAGCTCCTGCGCCAACTTGCCAGCTACTACCACCGTGACGCAGAATCCCTCTTCATGGTGCGGATTGCTCAGGGTCTGGTGCACATGGGCAAGGGTACTCTTTCCGTTAACCCCTTCCACACCGATAGGCAAGTTCTGTCGAGCGTCTCCACTGCCGGCTTGCTGGCGGTTCTGGTCGCCATGATCGATGCCAAGCAGTTCATCACCAAGGACTCCCACTACCTCCTGTACTTCCTCGTCACATCGATGCACCCACGCTTCCTCGTTACTCTAGACGAGAACCTGAAGCCCCTGACCGTCAATGTACGCGTCGGACAGGCGGTGGATGTTGTTGGCCAGGCCGGACGCCCGAAGACAATTACTGGCTGGCAGACACAGAGCACGCCAGTGCTATTGGCGTACGGTGAGAGAGCTGAGTTGGAAGACGAGCTGTACATCAGCTTGTCGAGCACGCTCGAGGGCCTGGTTATTTTAAGAAAGGTAAGCGATCACGAGCTATTTACAAAAGACTTTTACTAATATACGCATAGAACCCAGAGTGGGATGATACTACGAGCTGAACGGGGCGCTGATAAGGGTTGGGGAAAGGCGCTGGAACACAATATGATACACTGTACTATAAGCTAGCCCTAGACATTGGTTGACCGTCGAATGGGAAGGGCCGTGTCATCTGCTTTAAAAATAGATGACTAATATTCATTACTTGATGCTTCTAAGTGTTTATTTTTTGAAAACAGTGCTTTGGCATACTAGCCTACGCTTTAGTATGAGCTGTTACACTTATACTCTGTCAAAATTAAATACATGATGTGCCTTCTTCTTACCAGAGGGAGGCAGTCTCTCCAGTGCATGCTAACCCAAAATACAGACCCAGATAATACATACAATACAGGTTCGTTGTGCTCATCAAGTCCCTACGATGATCCCCTCGTCCAAGTTTCCACCCATCTGTTCCTCGGCAGATGTCTCCGTGGGTACGGAGGGGGCAAGGGTAGTGCTCTGGCTCTCTTCCGTCTCAGTTGGTTCCTCCTTCTCATCTAGTGCCTCTTCTTCTTCGCCTCCATCACAGAACAAATGCTCTACACCCACAGCCACAAGCCTCATCTTACGTGGCACAGGCTTCTTGCAGCCACCCACGTGGCGTCGGAACTGCGTACTGAACTCCTCAGCTTCGTCACCGAGATCCATCCTATCCACCACCCTCCCATCCCACGTCAACAGCGGCATGCTACCTAGAGGTGCTAGCAGTTGGCCATCCGGAAGCATGTTCACGAGGCTCGAGTGCGCCAGCGGGAATTCCTTGTGTTGCAAGCTCAGATGCTCTGCCGGGTCGGTTGTGAAATTGCCATCTTCTGCCACTGTCTCAGTTTCCGAATTTGGTTTCTTTGGCTGGTCAAATTCTTCGGGTGGCTGGTAGAGCTCATTGTGCACAGTGGCGAGGGCATCACCGGCTGTCAGTTGGGGATAGAGCATCGAGTAGCCGCGGGAGTTGGACAGCGTAAGTATGTACTCGAGCCAGGCGGGGTACGTGGTGCTGGTACGTTTCTTTGGTGGAGAGGCCGTGGAACTTAACGAGTGTGAGACGAGGGTGTGGAGCTCAGCCCATTTATCGCCAAAGTAGAGGGCTGCATTGCTGTTTGGAGAGCCCCAGAGGAAGGACGGACCATTGGCTTCTGAGGCCTTGGCAGATTCTGGATTCGGTGGCGGTGTGAAAGGAGTAGTATCATTAAGATAAGTCGAGGGGAGTTCCAGCGAAATTCCCAAGAGGTCCTCGTGGGTCAGTAGTGAGGAGGCGGCTGTTGTGGAGTATTTATATTCTAAAATTGCATACTTCAGGTAATGATAATAGAGTGGCGACAGTTCAACCTGGGGAGAAAGGACCAGGACGTGAGACGTGAAACGATTCGACGGCCAGAAAGACTCGAGGAAGCGGATAGAGCTTTCTTCGGCTGTCAGTCTCTCGTGCGGTATCCGTCGACGCAGTGTAAGTTGTTGAGCGCTCCCCTGCACGGGAAACTCTCCTGGTGGCCAGCTGAACGAATTTGCCAGAAATAGGGTTACAAATTCGTCAACATCATTAGGTAGCTCAATTGTCAGGCGAGGAGCGGCAGATCCGAAATAATCCGCGTTCTTCAGTGACGTTAACAGCCTTATCAATGATCCAGATGCTGAAGGTTGAGCGTGAACCAGTATATCAACACTAATCTTGTTATATGCTAAATTATGTTAACAGATTATTCACAGGAGCCAGACTTGGGTGACTTGCCGTTCAAAGAGAAGCTATCAAGCCTCATGAGCCACATCAAGCTTTGCTCGGCGTTATCTGGTAGCTCAATGAGAGTTTTTCCAAGCTCTATAGATCGATCCTTTATCCCCGTGAGAAAATACTCCTCTTCGGTGCCAGATTTGTCCACGATGACAGCTTGAGGGTGCATATAGTTGTTGATGTGCCCCAATGCAGCAGCACTACTGACTTCCATTCTGAAGTCGGTGCTTTCTGGGCCATAATCAGGTCGCCCATCTAGAACAGGGAACAGGCATTAGCAATCGGTCGAAAATCGGAGTGTTAGGTTCATACCATGCATCTTAATGCTGCAAGCGGCAGTAATCCCATTGACTTCTTCCAGAGTTGTAATCGGGATCTCATCGCGGCCCATGAAGGCAAAATGAACATCATTTCTTTTCCATCTTGCCATCTCACATGCAAGAGGCAGCAAGGTTGCGGCGCTCTTCACATTGGAAGCGGTAAAAAGAACATTATTGTTCAAGTTGGTGCCCCCTCGAGAATTGGGTATCGCATACAACGAGGCTGCCAGTTCGTAGAACTTGATGGGTCCGCTATACCAGTGTTTCTCTTCCTCGTGCTTGCCGCCTCCTGGTGCTGCTCGTGTCTTTTCGGGTGCAGGCGGTCGTGGCCTGGACACCCCACCACCCCGCGACGGTGAGTGGTCGTATGACGGCCTTATTGAAGGCTGTTTAAGATCTGTTGGTATGTTTTGGACGAAATAGTATAAGGCGACAAGAGCCAACAGGGTCAGGCCAATTCGCTTCATATTCCTCCTCAGTAGCCATCGTCGGTAATGCCACGCCGCGATAGGCTTCGTTCGTATTTTGTGGTCATCGTCTCGTTTGCCCAGCTCTTCGTCGCCTGGGAATAATCTTGCTGATAGGGCCATTGTCCCACGTTCTCCCGAACGCTGCTGGGTAAGTTGTTGCTCCCATACGCATGCGATACTGTCCAAGGGCGTGCGGAGCTCCCTCTTGTCGCGATGACCCTGTGAGTCGAATCTCCAGCTCTCAAAGGATTGTAATGCTATTGGAAAGAAAGCGACTGTAATAGAGACGTCCGGATGACGCCTACGAATACATATAACTATGCAATAGTAGTATGGATAGCTCCAAAGTAAGATCCCCAGGTAACGCGAGGCTGTGATATGCCACTGATCGGCACCTCCCTTGCAGCGCTAGCGCCGGGTGGGTATGACGATGCCACCCACCCGTTCCCAGCGTTTCCACGCCGCACCTTCCAGACGCGTGAGATGGAAAAAAAGCGACAAATAAAAAAATATATTTGAGTTTGCGATGGAAAAGTAAATGGTGTGCACATGAGTATATTTTATCCCGATAGGAGAAACTTTTCCATCCAGGCCGACGCGTTGAATTATTGTATGAAGGAAAGGCGTGAGGTTCCCAGGGAGGCCCCATTTCCTTCTCCCCGCGATTCAGGGTCAACTCTCATCAGAGGGTCGAGATATCTCGATTAATATGGAAATCGACTCTGTGGATGCGCCATCCACAGGTTCTAAGAGAAAGGCGGATGATGTTCCGTTGGATGCTTCGCCTCCTCGAAGGATAAAAGTACGCCCCGCAAGTTCTACTGTAATGTTCTCAAACCTAACTTCAATGAAGGCACTCAACCCTGATGTGGTGAACAAAATCGCAGCAGGAGAAATTATTGTGGCTCCGGTCCATGCCTTGAAAGAGCTGATTGAGAACTCGGTGGATGCCGGGTCAACGGCGCTCGATGTTGTGGTCAAAGATGGCGGCTTGAAGCTACTTCAAATCACAGACAATGGCCATGGCATAGATGTATGCAGTTGCAGAAAGCCTGTTATGACAAGAAGACTAATTTGTATCAGAAAGAAGATCTGTCTATCCTGTGCGAAAGGTTCACAACATCGAAGCTGAAATCCTTCGAGGACCTGACTTCGATCGGCACATATGGCTTCAGAGGAGAAGCCCTTGCCAGTATTAGTTATATTGCTCATCTAACCGTCACTACAAGGACGAAAGATTCAAACTGTGCGTATCGAGCAAGCTACGCAAGTTGCAAGCTATCTCCTCCCAAGCCCGGGCAGTCCGCAGAGCCAAAGCCTGTGGCTGGTCGACAAGGTACGCAGATTACTGTGGAGGATCTGTTCTACAATATCCCGACGCGTCGAAGAGCCTTTCGGTCTGCTTCTGAGGAGTACAATAAAATCCTAGACATGGTAGGTAGGTACGCGGTCCATTGTTCCGGCGTTGCATTCAGCTGCAAGAAACATGGCGAATCAAGCACCTCCTTGTCCGTTTCACAAACTGCCTCTACGACAGAGCGTATACGCCAAATACATGGCAGCGCTGTTGCGAACGAGTTGGTCGAGTTTAGTTCTGCGGAGAGTCGCTTTGGATTTGTGGCAAATGGATGGACTACAAACGCCAATTATCATGTCAAGAAGACTACTCTTCTCCTCTTCATTAACCACCGCTGCGTCGAATCTACAAATATCCGAAAAGCTATCGAGCAAACATATTCAACATTTTTACCCAAAAGGGGGCACCCGTTTACGTACCTGAGCCTGGACATTGATCCTCAGCGTGTGGATGTCAATGTGCATCCCACCAAAAGGGAGGTCAATTTCCTCAACGAGGATGAGATTATTGAGCAGATATGCGTCGATATTCGCGTCAAGTTGGCGAATATTGATACAAGCCGGACATTCATGACACAGAGTCTTCTCCCTGGGGCGCGGGCACCCAGTGGAAATGCAGGCGGCGACAGTCCAAGCACACCTGTCCCAAAATCAACACAAAAACTCTATGAGAACAATCTTGTGCGGACTGATGCGAAGCTCAGAAAGATCACAACCATGCTCCCGCCAGGTTCCGGGGATCCAGAGGCAGCAAACCTCACCCAGGGAACGCAGTTGTCTAATAACGAAATGGAGTATGAACAGTCTGACCGTGAACCAGTAACCTGCCGCCTGGTTACTATCAAGGAACTGCGCGCAACTGTTCGGGATGAAATGCACAATAGCTTGACGGAGATGTTCGCCAGCCATACTTTCGTTGGAATCGTCGACGAGAGGCGGCGCTTGGCAGCTATGCAATCTGGGGTTAGATTGTTCCTTGTTGACTACGGCATGGTATCCTCTGAGTACTTCTATCAACTTGGGTTGACAGATTTTGGGAACTTCGGCGCTATACGGTTTGAACAACCGCCGAAAATCCAAGACCTGCTCAGGATAGCTGCGGCCCACGAGAAAGAGAGGATGCAACCTGCCTGCGAGGAAGATGAATTCGATATTGAAGAGGTTGTGGATGTTGTCAGCGAACAGCTTATCGAGAGGAGAGAAATGCTGCTTGAGTACTTCACAATGGAGATTTCTCCCGAAGGAGACCTGATCAGCATACCGTTGCTGATGAAAGGATATACCCCGAGTCTCGCAAAGCTGCCGCGCTTCTTACTGCGGTTGGGGCCGCACGTTAACTGGACGAACGAGAAGAAGTGTTTTGACACGTTTTTGCGTGAGCTGGCTGATTTCTATGTTCCGGAACAGCTCCCACCAAGCCAAGGGGAGGGGGCAGAGGAAGAAGTCGATGAAGAAATCAAGCAACGGAGGAATGTGGTTAGAAAAGCGGTGGAAGAGAAGCTATTCCCAGCATTTTCTGGGCGACTGATTGCTACCAAAGCGCTAATGAAGGGGGCGGTGCTGGAAGTCGCAAATCTTAAAGGGCTTTACAGGGTATTTGAGCGTTGCTAAATCAATATTGGCCTTATGGTTGTTGGGGGTTTTTGGCTGTCTAAGTTTAACGAAATGCTTGATGTAGACTCTGAAGATGGCACAATGTTGCACGGGCATATAGATTCATGTCAAAAATAATTCATAGAGCTATAAAATCAGGCACACTGTTCGCTAATCAATCGACCAGCTTCATCCATAGTCCCTCCACTTCGCAGAATCAGAGACTCACGCGCCTGCTATCGTCCTCGGCTTGGGGTATCCATTCGTTGCTGTCCTTTCTCTGTCTCTGCTGGCGTGCGATGACGTCTTCTCCGAGTTGTTCTTGCCGTTCCTGCTTGCTCATGAACACCTTTCCAGGGAGCATGTGGCTGTGAACCTTATAGTAGGTTCCATGGTTCGCTTCACAAACGTCTCCGTCGGCTTCAGCTTGTGCCTGGTGCACATTGCAGAAGGGTCTATCGCAGAGGACACAGTGGCTTGATGGGGCATATTGTTTCCATGCTGGGTCCCTGAAGTTCATTCTCTCGCAGATGTGGCAGCACGTGTCTTCGTTGTCGGTGGAAGCTTGGGAGGACATGTTGAATAGCGGGTCGGTGGAATATGCGTAGATAAGATAGTAGTTATAAGGTTTAAATCGTAGTTGCTTTGTATGGGGATAGCTTATGGGCCTTTATACTGTCTTATAAGTTTGAAGAGAGTCATGAGCAGAAAGACTCATGCTCTGGTGTCAAACAAATATGTTTCTTTTCTTGTAATTATTGTATCCGAAAAAAATAATATTTCGGATTATTGAATCAGTTGATAGAATAACTCATAACAGTTGTTTATGAGCGACTACAGCCCAATATATCAACAAACCCCTCTTTCAGATTCCCATATGATTGCAGGTTTACTTTTCGGGCATAATCGGAGTCTAGATTCATGTGCATGTCGGGGTCGAATTAGAGTTCGTCGCTAGCCGAAACAGGAAGGGATCTGTACCCCAGACTCGGATTTGCTCCCCAATGAACTCACTATATTTCAAACCATACCATTTAGGACCTCGGCATCTGCTTCGACCCTGTATATTAGCTGGAGGGCATGAAAGTCCGCCCCATAGATCCCGTTACACGCAATAATCTAGTCATGGCGTTACCCAGGGCGTCCCTGAATTCCTTCCTCGCTACGGCGAGAGCCACACTGAATACTGCTGCCCAACATGCGCAGCCCATCACGTTTGTTGTTGGAAATGAATCCGCTGGTAGAGATCCTGTTACTTTGTCTATTACCCCATATGATCGGCGCCCGCCTTATCTCGTCACCCCCTGTGCTTTCACGTGCTACGAGTTGGTCTGACCAGAGACAGATCTCGATTCCATATGCAGCGCCATTGCATACGCCTACATTAGAACATATACATCAATACCGCCGAATGTGCATGTCCCCATAGCCAACATTCCTGCTTCTGATATTTCGCTACGCACAGAGCTGAGCCCGATCCTGTCACATGCTGGTATTAAGCACAGCGAGCTAATCACGCTCACTGATCTACCTCACCCTTCCAAGAGGACAGCATTGTTATCCCCAGAGAAAACCAGATGGATTCTAGTAGATCACAACTCTCTCCAAGGTGAGCTTGGACAGCTATACGGTGATAGAGTTGTTGGCTGCATTGACCACCATGACGAGGAGAACAAGGTTCCCAAAGACACAGGCGCTGAGCCAAGAATAGTCGAAAAGAGTGGCAGCTGTGCGAGTCTCATTGTCAACCACTGCAAAGAAGCTTGGGACAGCCTAGCACGTGGAGATGAAGCCAGTACCTACGACGGCGCGTGGGCGAGAATAGCGCTGGCCCCCATTTTGATCGACACAGCGAATCTGAAGAATAAGGATAAAGTTACCAAGCATGACATAACTGCGGCCGAAACTTTAGAGAAGCTCCTTCGAAGTTCGTTGCAAGAGAAATATGATAGAGACGCCTACTACACAGAGATCAACGAAGCAAAGCAAGCAATCGATGGTCTCAGCCTGAACGATATTCTCCGAAAGGACTACAAGCAATGGACCGAAGGCCAAGGCGTCAATCTGGGAGTATCAAGTGCCGTGAAGGATATAAACTTTTTTCTCGACAAGGTCGAGAACGAGGAGGCCTTTTGGAAAGAGGTCCACGCCTTTGCTGAAGCACGAAAACTCTCTGTTTGCGGTGTGATGACGACCTCCACACACAACGGCCAGTTCGGTCGTGAGCTACTACTTCTGGGGCTAGATGAAGCTGGCGTGAAAGCTGCGAAGACCTTTGAGAAGAAGGCGAGTGAGGAACTTGGATTGCAAGTCTGGGAGTCGGGGAGGTTGGACAGTACAGATGGCAAAAGTCAGTGGAGACGTTGCTGGGTTCAAAAGAGTTTGGGGATGAGTCGGAAGCAGGTTGGGCCACTCTTGCGGAAGTCGATAATCTAAAGTGGTATTGCTATAGATCACGTCATACAATATACAACATACGTTACAAGAAGGCTGTATTATTGATCGCATACACGAGGTTAGGAGATGCCAGGCTTATTGCAATCTCTCGATCCCAAGCAAAAAAAACATATAAACGCCCCAACACCACACAGTACTAACTCCCAACATCCCACCAACTACCACATACGATCCGTTCTGCCGTACATTTGTACGAAACAAAGCACAGACCCGTACAAATATTTCTGTCGCCGTACTATGGCCACTGGACCCCTGTAAAGCACAGTACTGTAAGCTTACGTTACCACGCATCCCTTAGCGCTGACGCAGGAGCCAAAGCGGCAATACTATCCCATCCCTCTGGGTGATCTTTCAGGGAGGGATAGTACACAGCAAGTCAAAAGAGATTCTGAATTAAACGCGTAATTGCGCGGTGCTTTAATTAGATGGGGATGGATGAATATGCGGCTGAACTAGCCTCAGAACTGCCAGCACAACCACTTACTTAAAGATATCGTCCCCAAATCACTTGCTTTCTTGACAACATCGGAGGAGTTTGTTGTGCTTCGGTGATGATCTAGTTTCGCAAGACAACCCTAAAGTCTGCAATTACTAGTGGTCTTGCTTACATTTCAAAATGCGGCAGCAGACTGCCGTCGTTATTGGTGCTGGTGAGCTTGTCCTATGGCTGACCCAAACCAAGGCACTATTAATTCTAACATCGAATGCCCAGGATCTAGTGGGCTGTCTATGCTAAAGACTCTCCGCGAAGATGGCTTTAAGGTAACATGTTACGAGCGAAGGGCTCAAGTCGGTGGCCTGTGGGCATATACGGATGATAAGTCGATGACCAGCGCGCTTCCTAGTCAGCATTCCCGACGTTTATGTTCTGTGTAAATTTGTCTAACCAAGATACAGCTACTTCTGCAAATATTAGCAAGTACACTTGTGGGATGTCGGACTTCCCAATGCCAGACAGTACGTGCCATAAAATATCTATTTCGGCATGCGCACGCTGCTCACAGGAATCCAGAATATCCGCATTACTTGAAACAGCCTCAATTTCAAGAGTATATGGAGACATATGCGACTCATTTTGACATGCTCAGGGACATCGTTTTCAATGCTACAGTAAAGCAGGCATCCAGAAATGAAGACGACAGCAAGTGGCGGTTGGACTTCGTTGTGAACGGGGAACCTCGAGTTGAAGAGTACGATAAGGTAGTGTTCTGCCACGGATACCAGACGAAAGCAAATATGCCTACCTTTGATGGCGCGGAGAAATTTGAAGGAGAAATTTTGCATAGCCAGGGGTTTAGAATGTAAGTGAGCATATACTAAGTTGGTCGTTCGATGCTCATTGCTTTAGGTCCGATAAATACAAGGGCAAAAAGGTGGTGGTGGTGGGAGTATCAAGCACCGCGTCAGATACAATTCTTGCGCTTCTGCCAGTCGCATCAAAGGTTTACCTGTCACACCGACGAGGAACACTTATTCTCCCTAAATGGCGGAACGGCTTCCCACCAGACTTGACAGTAACCTGGCGGCGCCGTCAGATAGGATTTGCTTTGCAACGTGCCTTTCCGAACATTGCAAAGTGGTGTTTAGACCAGGGCATTAAATACATGATGAAGAAAACTTGGGGTAAACTTGATCCGGCCTGGCGATTACTGCCGCCTCCATCTCTGACCTTGACTCCTCGAGCTTTATCTGGAGACGTTATCCCAGCATTAAAGGATGGATCCTTGACGTCGTTACATGGGATTAAGCGCTTTCTGGGTCCTAAGTCGATTGAATTTGCAGACGGAACTATACTCGACGACATCGACGCCGTTGTATGTGCGACAGGGTACAAAGCTGACTTCAGCGCCCTTCCGTTCTTGGAGAAGAGTCGGCCCCCAAACTATTCCGGCCCGGAAATCACTAGACTATGGATGAACTTGTTCCCGCCAAAGTATGCCGACTCTATGGCCCTGCTGTGCTTTTCGGCGTTTGGGAAAAACAACGGCTTTTCTTTCTCTGACGTGACTTCAATGGCAGTGAGCAACGTGTTTCGTGGCGTCCATCCAATACCTACGGCTGAAGAGATGGAAAGAGATATTGACCATCACCACGATTGGGTTGCATCAAGATGGCACTTGGATAACTTTGCAGATGTTTCGATGGTGAAGAGTTGGGAATATCAGGGGTTCCTCCACGCAGCTGCAGGCACTGGCATGGAAAATATCGGCTGGGGTTGGAAAGGTTGGAAGTTCTGGTTTCAAGATCCAAAGATGTCATACATGATGAATAATGGAGTCGAAACGGCACATGCATTCCGGTATTTTGAAACAGGGAAGAGAAGGGCGTGGCCAGGGGCAAGAGAAGCCATAATACACATGAACGAGCTGGCCAAGAGGTTCCCTATTAAAGAGGATGAACAATTGCATATCGATTAGCGCTTGGGTCTTATTGCTTTTACTTGAGCAACTTTGCACTCTTAGGGCGTAGTAGTATAGTGGAGGGTTGTTTAGGATAGCAAAGAGGTTACGAGCATTGTGCACCGGCGATTATGGCGCAGGTGAAGGGAGTACGCGATGTAGGGTCTGCATGACTGGTTTGCATCGAGCTTATAATATTATTATCTATTAAATCTCTCGATAAATGCGAAGGAAAGAAGAGGCTAATGCAGAGAAGTTGATTCTGCAGATTGACTGTTTTGTTGTAGAGTCCAACGGTTGTAACCGAGTAAGGGCTCGCTCTGTAAAATTGATAGTTCTCTCCACTGGGTTTATCTGGACTTTTGTCAGGTTCTTGGTGAAGATCGTCCTCCACTATCCAGCACCGACAAGGTACCTTTTAGTCCTAAGTGTCAGCTTACACCAGCTAACTTAATTAGGATCCTTCGCTACTCGGGTAACTTAAATAATAATGCTAGTTTCAATACTCACTCCTGAACCTTCGAATTTCAGATTATCGTGGTTGCTTGCTATACTTCTTTAACTGCTATTGTAAAAGTCCTTGCTTTATACATAGCTTGATAACCTCTGAGAATAGTACTATCTAGAACTGAAGTCGCTCATTTTCCTTACCATGACGCTGATAGCTAATACAGACTTGGAAAAACTCCGTCCTGCTGGTAAGATCCTCTAATCTGTTAGCATTAGCAGCTTAGACTCACATATGAACCAGGGCGTCTAGAGCGCTATTTCATGTATTGCCACGACTTGGGATTATATCTTAATGTTGGCGCAACGGGATACTACAGCTGTTCAAACCCTCCGTCGTTGTCTCTTCAATCAATTATATACGCAGCGCTGGCGACCGTTCTTGCACAACACCCAGTCCTTTCTACTGTATTTGTGAGCGAAAGCTCATCCAATGTCTTTTATTCTCGGCTCCCAGCGGTGGACCTAACACACCATGTCAATTTTATCCGAAGGCAGCAGCCGTACGATGGGGTGGGTAGGGATATCGAACTGGATGAGCTGTTAGAGAAGCAGCACAATACGAAATTCGAGCAAGTAAACGGAGCGACTCCTTGCTGGCGACTGATGATTCTCACTGATCAGGAGAGTCTGTCTTCTGGACCTAAATTTGCAGCAACCTATGTATCCCACCACTCTATTAGCGATGGGATGTCAGTCATGGCGTTTCATAAGAGTTTCCTGACTGCTCTCAAAACTGCAAGCAACGTGCCACTATCAAGCACTGTGGTTACATCACAGAAGGTGCCGATGCTACCTTCTCTCGATACAGCTATTAAGCTCCCAATCTCAGCAAAATACATGGCGAAAGCCTTATATTCCGAAGTCTTCGCCTCGCGTCCAAAAGGCTTATGGACAGGTGAGCCCACCCAGGTCGTGACGGCAACACACTTCCAATCGCGAGTCATCTCAGCAGACCGCACATCTGCTTTTGCCGCACAATGCAAAAAGAACCAAACCACTGTCACGGCCGCGCTACAGACTCTGGTCGCCGCAACTTTATTTGAACTCCTGCCTCCGCAGTTCACGCGTCTAAACACCGAGGTCTCCGTGTCGCTTCGTCGCTGGCTCAAGGATCCAATTGACGCGTTGTCGCTTGGGATGTGGTTGGCAACGTACGAGGACCCATATGAGCGGCGCCAGCAGGCACAAGACTTTTCTTGGGACGAGGCGCGGCGATCACGACAGTTGGCGCTAGAGTTTTTGGCACGAGAAGGAAGGGATTCTGAAATAGGCATGATGCGCTTCTTACCTGATATCGAGTCCTATTGCAAATCAAGGATTGGGAAGAAGCGAGACAAGAGTTTTGAGGTGTCGAGTGTAGGTGTGCATGATCATAATAAGGAGGAAAGAGATGATGGAACGTCTGATATTCAGAAAGGGGATGCCACTGGTAACAAGTGGCGTATAGGACGGATGATCTTCAGTCAGAGCTCGCATGCGCCTGCAAGTGCTATTACGGTCAGTGTGGTGACAGGTGCGGATGGGTGCTGCGTGTTAGGATTTACTTGGCAAGAAGGCTCCGTTTCCAAAGAGATGGTCGAAAAGTTGATTGATCTGGTTCCGATAAAGATATTAGAACTTAGCGGGCCTGTATTGTAGCAGGATGTAGGTGGCCACCAGCGAATACCCACTGTTGTATGCATTTATTTTTGCTAATTTGAATTCGAGTTGAAGACTGAGAGGAGACGAGTTGGTTTGGCGATGACGACAACCCATAGTGGCAGCGAACGAGAATGGTGAGCATTATGAGGATCACCATAGATATATAGACGTATATATTTTGTTTATTAAAGTGATACAAGCTACATGATCTCCTCGCTATAATGTATCGCGGTGCTTGTTCCAGACATAGCAATCACTCGAAGTCCCCCTCTTCAGTTTCTAACGGAGCAAGCCACCCTCCAAAATCCAGTTTCATCAGTAGCCTATCGACTCTGCCAACCTTTTTCGGTTTATAGATGTCCTCCCCACTGAGATCGACATCCACAATCTCCGCCTCGAGTTGTTCAAGCCTCTTCTCTCGTCCTTCAACGTCAAGATCTATATCTCTCAAGCTAACGATCAGCACATTGATGGCTTCCTTTACGTTCTGCGCCGCCAATACAAGTTGGCCCTGAACATCTGTCTCCTCCTTGTGGAAGTCGGAGAATGCATCGATGACGCCTTCGTCTGTTTCGAGATCGAGAGATGACCAAACAGAGTTAATTCGATGCACCAGTGCAACAAGGTGATCGATCTGTTGTAGAAGTTGGAACAAGGGATCTGTGAATGATGGCGAGGTAAGTAGGAGTTGATGTTTGAGGGACAACAGGTAGCGTTGATGAGCAACCGAAATAGTTTGGGGATCGTGAGAATGGTCGTTGGATGTGGTGTCCGGTAGCTCCCTTCCAGCAGCTGCCCAAATGTCATCATCAGAATCTTCGTCAGCACTTTGAGCCGTGCCTAATTTTGCAGAAGCCGAAGCCGGCGTAGGGCCATTTAGCCACTCTTGCAAGCTCTCCCAAGTCCCCTTCACGACTTCACCGTGAAAGTATGCCTCGAGTTCGCCAAGGAGATACAAGCCAGCGCTGCTTGTTGCCCATACCCTACGCATTTGCCTACTCCGCGATTTTCCACGTTGGCGGAGTTTTATTGTTGTTGCCCGACCTTGGGGCGTACTGCCGAGTGGCGGCGGAGGCGGTGGAGGATGGTCTCTGCGGAGGGATGTGATTTTCCACAGGTCGGAGAGCCGTATATGTGCCCTACGGATGGAAAGAAGGTAGGTATGGATGTCTGCGTATATATCCACTTCTTTTGAAGTTAGAAATAGGTCTAGCGGCGACGGTATCTTCAGCGATAGACTGGTTGGGACTGATAGAAGTAAGGTGCTGAATGGTGTCGGCTGGTTTGTTTTGGACAGGTCTGGTTCGTCTTTCTTAGGCTTTACAATCCGAAGGTCCATCAAGCTCTTTGCAAGTTCCAATTGATCCTCATCTTCATCATTTAGGCCATGCAGAGCAGATATTGCTGCCCAAGTACGTGCCAACACCGCAGTCACCTCGCCTTCTTTAACAACCACGTCGCCTAATCCACTTCGTTTCTCAAAGGCTAGATTGTCTGACCGGCGCCATCGTGTCCTTATTTTCTCATCTGCTTCGTTTATTATTGCAACTGCGAACTCTCCGCGACTCAACAAGAAGAAATCATGGAATAACGCCAGTATTTGCACGATTTTTGAGAGAGGCAACAACTCCTGGAGGGCAGATTGTGAAAGGCTCCTTCGTATTGACGTAATGCAAGTTGACAGAGTAGATGTTGAGATAGGATATGGTATCGATGATAATAGTTGCAAGTGCTTTGGGAGAAGAGCCGCGATGCTGGTTGCAGACTTGGCGTTTTTGGTGCGAATTTGGGTGAGTGATTTCCCCACAAACAGAATCGAACTTGCTGTTGACCTGTTTATGAAATCTGGACGCAAGTCTTGTTTTACCTCGTACTCCCCGTTTTTATCTTGAAAGACAAAGAAATCGTGCTCGCCGAAAGCAGGGAGACGCCCATGTAGAATCCAGCAAGATGCTTGCTTGAGCCAAGCACTCTCTGCAACTTGCACAAGGCTAGAGGCAACCTGTTCAATATCTGAGTACCCCGTTTGCATCTCGGCACATAGTTTGTTGATTATTGCAGACCCTGTGCAGCCATCCGTTTCCATGAATTCAGTAATTTTCCAGAACCATTCCATACGTCTGGTCCATTCCAAGAATTGCCCGGTGATAGCAGTGAGTGGGACCACATTGTAAGCACCGACAATTCCAGAGTCTTTCTGAAGGATACTGCTCTCCACATCCAACACCTTCTGTTGGAACATAACCAGATGCGTGGATCGTATTGATGTTGCGACGGCTTGACAGATGCTGGACTGGCTTTTGGAAGATATGCGGTCGGTATGTGAGAGAAGCTTGCAATGCAAGTTACTTAGATGCGCAATGGAGGCTAGGAGGGCCTTCTCGGGGGGGGAGAGGAGGTCGGAGGATGCATTTGAAGTGCCGGTTGCGAGGAGGGGAGAGGGATGGCCGCTGAGGGAGAGGATGATCTCGTGTAACATGGTCTATAAAAGTCATTAAAAATTGCACCTATAATTGAATTGAATTGGCTTACGACTTAGAGTTATAAGCCTGACCTCTCTTCCCAAAGATGGCGTGAAATAGCAAGATGATGGATCCCAACAGTTCGAACCGACACATTAGTCAACACGACATCTTCTGCTGGGCTAGTTGTCGTAGTATTAAGGGCACAGAAGGTCATAACCTTCAGGTTTCAACAACGTTGATAACCTCATAAACGCATTGCCATTGATCTCAAGAAGGTTTAGTTGCTCACAGGTTGTGCTCTCATATAATGTTCGTCGCGTCGTCCGAACGCGGTGCGGGATTCCTTATCGGTGCTTATCGATAATCACCAGGTTGACGCGCATAAGGCAACCCCGCCTATGCCGTAAGGCAGCAAATGCGGGGACATCCATCCATCCATCTGTGTAAGCACAGCTCCAGCACCTTCCCTGTATACCTGCCTGAGTCAAGACAAAGAACCTTTGTTCTGTACCTCAACTTACATCACCACACGTATTTTAGAGTGCATCTTCTGAAAGACTCAAGCTTCTCTCTTTCTCCAACTACAACAACCGCCTTGGATCCTTTTCCCATATAATAGCTATCGTTCGATTTAAGCGCTGTACCCGTCGTCATCCATCCTGAGACGTCACTCTGAGACGTAGGTGGGGTATTACTAAACTTACCTTGGGCAAAGTGTCCATTACATTCGGATCGAAACAATATCCCTAGCTGTCTCTGCCACTGGCTAGACCTTCAAAATTCCATCCATCACAGACACCGAAGGTGTGACCCAGCTGGGCAAACGTAAGGCTTCTTCTGAGGCTGAACCCCGAGTTGCCAAACGAAGCTTGACGGTAAGAAAATGGCCGAGCTATTCTTTTTCTTGGTGGCGACACATTCAGCTTTCGCTCTCCGTAAATGATATTCAGTTACTGATCATTAGTTGTAGAGCAATCTAAAAGCAGGAACAGACATGGCGACCAAAATGCAGGTCGACGGCCCCGCCGCCACCAACAATGAGATCGACGAGTCGCTATACAGTCGGCAGCTATATGTCCTCGGGCACGAAGCTATGAAGCGTATGTCCGCGTCAAATGTCCTCATTGTGGGGTTGAAGGGACTCGGAGTCGAAGTTGCCAAGAACATTGCCCTCGCTGGTGTCAAGAGCCTTACGCTATACGACCGAACACCCGCAGCCATATCCGACCTGTCCTCGCAGTTCTTTATTCACGAAGAGGATGTAGGCAAAGAAAGGGGATCTGTCACTGCTCCGCGCGTAGCAGAGTTGAACGCATACACCCCAGTTTCGGTCCTTGACGAGCCCAGTTTGACAGCAAATCTCGCCGCACTGGATCAATTCCAAGTAGTTGTTTTAACGGATACTCCGATCAAAGATCAAATAGTTATTGGCGACTATTGCCACCAAAAGGGCATTTATCTCGTCGTTGCCGATACTTTTGGCCTATTCGGATCTATTTTCTGCGATTTCGGCAAGCAATTCACAGTCCTCGACCCAACTGGCGAAGCCCCAGTATCCGGAATTGTCGCTAGCATCGACGAGGAGGGACTCGTTTCTGCTCTAGACGAGACCAGGCATGGTTTAGAAGATGGCGATTATGTTACCTTCACAGAACTGCAGGGAATGGAGGCACTCAACAATTCAGATCCCCGTAAAATCACGGTTAAGGGACCTTACACCTTCTCGATCGGCGACGTCTCTGGTCTCGGTCAATACAAGGCAGGAGGAATATACACCCAGGTCAAAATGCCCAAGTTTATCGACTACAAACCATTTTCGGAATGCCTGAAGACACCCGAGTTTCTCATTTCAGACTATGCAAAGATGGACCGACCTGAACAGCTCCACGTCGGATTCCAGGCTCTCCACGCATTTGCTGAAGGCCATGGGCATTTCCCAAGACCACACAATGACGAAGATGCGGCAATCGTAATTGGCTCAGCAAAATTGTTTGTAGAGAGGGAGAAATTATCTGTTGAGATAGACGAAAAGCTCATTAGAGAATTATCGTACCAGGCTCAGGGTGACCTTAACCCCATGGCCGCTTTCTTCGGTGGCCTTGCCGCCCAAGAAGTTCTAAAGGCCGTTTCCGGAAAATTCCACCCGATCGTTCAGTGGCTCTACTTCGACTCCCTCGAGTCTCTACCTACCAGTTTCAAGCGCTCGGAAGAACTGTGCAAGCCGACAAACTCTCGATACGACGGCCAGATCGCTGTGTTCGGAAAGGACTTCCAAGACAAATTGGCGAATACCAATGAGTTCCTGGTTGGTGCTGGCGCAATTGGATGCGAGATGCTAAAGAACTGGGCAATGATTGGCTTGGCAACTGGACCAAAGGGTAAAATCAGCGTGACCGATATGGATTCCATTGAGAAGAGCAATCTTAACCGACAGTTCCTGTTCCGACCAAAGGATGTTGGAAAGATGAAGAGTGACAGTGCTGCCTCAGCTGTTGTTGCTATGAACCCAGCACTTGAGGGCCACATTGTGACCTTGCGCGACAGAGTTGGCCAAGATACGGAGCACATCTTCAACGAGGACTTCTGGGAATCTCTCGATGGTGTTACAAACGCTCTCGACAATGTGGATGGTCGTACGTACGTCGATAGGCGTTGCGTCTTCTTCCGAAAGCCTCTACTTGAGAGTGGTACCCTAGGCACCAAGGGGAACACGCAAGTCATTCTGCCACATATAACTGAATCTTATTCGAGCTCTCAAGACCCGCCTGAGCAGTCGTTCCCGATGTGTACTCTGAAGAGTTTCCCAAACAAAATCGAACACACCATTGCGTGGGGCCGCGAGCTATTCGAGTCGTATTTCGTCAAGCCTGCCGAAACCGTCAACCTCTACCTCAGCCAACCAAACTATATCGATACAACTCTTAAGCAAGGCGGCAACGAGAAAGCCACTTTGGAGACTATTAGGGATTACCTGGTTACGGATAAGCCACTCAGCTTCGAGGACTGCGTCATCTGGGCTCGCCTTCAGTTCGAAAACCAGTACAACAATGCTATCCAGCAGCTTCTCTACAATTTCCCGAAGGACTCAAACTCATCGAGTGGCGTGCCATTTTGGTCTGGACCAAAACGTGCTCCAACTCCTCTGAAATTCGACCCAAACAACGAAGAGCACCTCCGCTTCGTAGTTGCTGGAGCTAATTTGCATGCATTCAACTATGGTATCAATACTAAAGATGCAGACGACCAGGTTATCCAGAAGGTTTTGGATAACATGATCATCCCCGACTTCTCACCAAACCCTGCCGTCAAGATCCAGGCCGACGACAGCGAACCCGTAAGTAATCATGGCATATAAAGCTACTCTAAATCTCATCACTAACCCTTGACAGGACCCAAATGCACCAGCTGCAAACTCGTCCTCATTTGATGATGGCAGCGAATTGCAGGAGATCGCGAAGTCCCTGCCACCACCAAGCAGCTTGGCGGGATTCAAGTTGCAGCCCGTTGAATTTGAGAAGGACGACGACACCAATTACCACATTGATTTTATCACAGCCGCGAGCAACCTACGCGCGGACAACTACAAGATCGCTCCTGCAGACCGCCACAAGACGAAGTTCATTGCTGGCAAGATTATTCCTGCGATTGCAACAACCACTGCTCTCGTTACAGGTCTTGTCATTCTTGAGCTATATAAGATCCTTGATGGCAAGGATGATATCGAGCAATACAAGAACGGCTTTGTGAACCTTGCATTGCCCTTTTTCGGTTTCAGCGAGCCAGTCGGTACCCCGAAGGGATCTTACAAGGGGCCAAATGGAGACGTCACGGTTGACAAGCTGTGGGGCAGATTTGAGATTGACAATATCACTCTCAGGGAACTTCTTGATATGTTTAAGGCGAAGGGCCTGGATATTACAATGTTGAGCTCTGGAGTTACCCTGCTCTACGCCAGCTTCTTCCCAGCTTCGAAGCTAAAGGACCGCTATGAGTTGAAGCTCAGTGAGCTTTTGGCCCAGATATCGAAGAAGCCAGTTCCTGAGCACCAGAAGAACGTCATCTTTGAAATCTGCGCAGACGACGAGAGTGGAGAGGATGTTGAGGTTCCGTATATCATGGTGAAGATGGGCAACTAGAACTTGTGTGCTGCCGTGGATCAATATTGGAGAAAGACCGTCGTGGGTGGCTGATGATTACGTGAACAAACACGAGGATACGAAAATGCTCCGTTATTAGTCAAGTAGATAGACTCAGATCAGAAGGTTGTTATTTTTTTAAACACGCGACCATGTCTGGCATATCCCTCCCGAAGACCCTGAAAATGTTCCATAAGCCGCCAGAAGGCGTGTGTACTAATGCATATGGTTCCGCGTTGTCCGGTGGCAAGAATATCCAAGTGCCGTGGATTCCAGCCAGCCAAAGCACATTTGACTTACCCAGATAGCTCTGAGGCCAATCAGGGACTGTCTTGGAAACCAAGTTGGCACGCAATAGCCCTTTGGCCTGAGAGAATATATGCACATCATGTGAAAGCAAGGCAGAGCCTTATCTCGGTGACCAAAGTAGGATGCAAACTGGATTTATTAGGGATGTGCAACTATGATTGCTGTAGATTAAAACGATAAACTGTATTCGTAGAATCTGATTGTTTGTATGTACTATACAAAGTGTATGCGTCTATTTGTGACGTTGGTCATGTTTATCTTCGCTCCGTCATTGCCAACAGAGGTACAAGGTTTCAGGCGTGGCAACGTACTGCAACTTTTGTAACTCTTGTAACTCTTACCTCCCTGACACATACCCACTCTAGATTGCTGTGCTACTGTAAAGTACAAGTATACGCCTTACCATATATTATACGATACGAAGCATTTCATTCGACTATCGCAGGGCACTACTGTATAATTCCTCGTAGCTCTGCTACAAATCCCTACACTCACATAGCACTCTACGTGGGTTAGCCACCAATGGAGTCGCTTCACACTCGCCAAGTCTCAGGCCCCGACACTGGGTCCGATCCCCGACCACTGGGGCAGCGTCCAAATGCCACTATCGAGCTGGACGACCTGACCAGAAGCACGAGCAGTGTCACAACAGACATCACGAATAACATCCCGACGCCGTTTGGACCGCCGCCTCCTATGTCCAGCATGGTTAACAGGGAAATGGAGGAGAACCCAGCGCAGCCGCCCGTCGCCGTGGCGCCACAAGAGCCAGTCCCAACAACCACTGTGAGCGAAGCCCAGGAAGTCATGCAGTCGTCAGAGGACTCTGCTGCCATTGAGAGCGAGGAGAAGAGCAAGGAGGTTATCAGCAGCTCAGCGCCGCTATCTCTGGGGTCAAACACGGGCGAAACCGCCGCTGATGAGGGACAACCGCTTTCAGAAACTGTGTCGCCATCAACAGATGTGGCAAATCCGGTCTGCAATATCATGCTTCTCCTCACATCTGGAGCACGACATGGATACAGAGTGGACGAACGGTATCTATCGAAACGGCAGATGACCATTCCGGGAGTGACGGAGAGTGGCAAAAAGGACCCATACAGCATCAGCGTTATTATGCTGAAGGAGCTTATCCTGAAGGAATGGAGGGACGAATGGGATGCTAAGCCCACCAGTCCGAGCAGTATCCGTCTGATATATTTTGGACGGTTGTTGAATGATAATGTCCCACTGAAAGGTATGGACGCAACCCCAGCCCAACCGGGTGACGGGATATTAGACTAACACCACCAATAGATTGCAGATTCAACGAGAATGCGACGAATGTTGTACATATGACTGTGCGGCCACAAGACATAGTGGACGAGGAGGAGACAGAGCGTAAGAGGGCCGAAGCCAGACAGCACGAACGACCGGAGCCAACGCCCGGATGTGGACGCTGTGTCATTCTATGAGATGCGGCGACGAGCCAGGAATTTAATCCGACATGCGAGCATTTAATGCGATATAACGACACCATACGACAGAGGATTTTGCCTCCCCATTCTCCCTAGTTTCTGCTTTTGGCCCCCACGCGGGTGTGAGGTGGCAATGGCGAATTCTTTATACCACGGGGCTGGGGATGATACATGGATGGGCTGTACAGGCGTTCTGGTTCTCGATCAGCGGACACATATGGCACCGCAGGATGGTTTTCTTTTCAGCATCATGGGGCGCCGTCACTTCGTTTAGCACGGTTAGGGGGGACTGATTTCATTTGGTTTCCGAATTTGTACAGGTATGGGAGGGCAGAGAGGTCCGTGGGGTGTTACAAAGGCAGAGCGAACGAATTATTCATGGGATCTTGCTCAATATGATAGACAAGCAGGTCATTTTCTCAGGTCTTCGTTCCACCTGGATTTGATGTGCTTGTGTCTGGCAACGTATTTGTGACTCCTTGTATTCTTGTCCCGACCTAGAAAATCATCGCCAATGCTTCCTGCCAATACCATGTAGCTCCCTCTATTCGCCAGGCTATTCGTACAACCTCCCATCTCGCCATCCGCCTACTGCTGTCCCATCCTAACCTTCGTCTCCAACTCCTCATGGAAGCCCTGTACACCCCTCATCTCCGTCCCCTGGAAAATATCCTCCCACGTGCACCCCGTATCCCTTCCAGACAAGATATCCTCATGAACACTCGGGTTTCCGCCTCCCAGCACCAGTGGGCGCCACTCGCCATCTCTGGTGATCTTGAGCTCCATACCGCGGCGAATTGGCTCCGCCATGCCGAATGTCCGCCTCAGACCCTCGAGCTTGAGGCTGTCCTGCGTTGCCGTCCATTGCGCCAGGCGTGATTCGAGAGGGTGGGCGGAGTCGAGCTGGAGGGTTTCGGAGGAGCCGTGGGTGGTTGGGCCAACGCCTGCGCGGAGGGTGTCGTGGAGGCCTGGGGCGGAGGGAGCGCCGGCAGATTTGGCAGTGAGGTGGGAGTGGAGGGATGAGTGGCCGGAGGCGGGGGCGATGCGCATAGACTGGTTGAAGTTAGTTGTGAGGTCTTGGTGAGGTCTTTCGTGGTGACGTGAGGGAGTTTGGGATGGAGGATTCGGGGATGAGAGGGAGTAATTACCATGGCTGCGGATGTGATGAGATTCTGTCAGGAGGCGTGTTCTTATGAGTTGTATAGGTTTAGGGAAATGGTGTCGTTGATTGATAGCTGTTTTGATGTTGCGTGGTTGATGGCAGCTCCAGGCTGCGAGGCGGACGTGTAAGCGCGAACGACGACCCCAAGGTATAGACGCGCTAAGCGATATGTGGACCCTGGCCTGGAGCTCCTCAATGAGGAGTCATATTTCGATGATACAAATCTTTCACAATTATGAGCCATGAGGTTAATTAAGATAAATGGTCCTTTTAATAGGATATCCTCGCGATGCTACAGCTCCGCAGCTTCTAAACCGGCTATAATACAAATTAAAAATGCTACTTTCTACCGTCACCACCCATCGTCCCTGGCCGCCAAACAAGCCAATCCAGCACTGTTTAAGGATTTAAATTTTGAATTGCCATCCTTTTCAGAAGATCCTCACTACTGGGCAATATTGGGGCCTTCATCTGCCGGTAAAACCACATTCCTTCAGATTTTGAGGGGATTATATTTGTCCTTCCCACCTACGGCTCGGTCTTATCCTTACCTTAACTCCGAAGAGATAAATCAAAAGAATCACGAATTACGCATACCAAGTAGAGCGATACAATATGTCGGCTTTGGTGGCGAGCAGGGAGTCTTATCGGGGCAAGGAACTAGAGGAGCATATCTGAGCGCGAGATATGAAGCTCACCGTGAGGCCACGGACTGGACCGTCCTGAATTATCTCCAGGGCAAGACGGAGCTGAACCCTTCCGAGGAAGAGAAGAGCAAGACCGTTGACGAAGCAACACTGCAGAGAGTCATTAAGGACCTGAGACTCGGAGATCTCATCGATATGCCAGTGTCGAATCTGTCTAATGGACAGACTAGGAGAGCAAAGATCGCGAGGGCATTGCTTGGAAAGCCGGAAGTTCTGCTGCTGGATGAGCCGCTCATGGGCCTCGATCCACCAACGCTGATGTCTCTTAGCCCATTACTACACGGGCTTGCGAAGGCGAATGATCCCAGGCTGATCCTTTCCTTGAGACCTCAAGATCCAATTCCTGATTGGATTACTCATATTATGTATCTCCGCCCGGAATGCGAGGTAGCTTTGAAGGGCCCGAAAGAGGAGGTCTTGAGCGATCTGAAAGCGAACGGTGGGAACGCCGTCAACATCCCAGTTCAGTCTCTCCATGAAATTGGTCGAACACTCACGGATCGGGGAATTGTGGAGCCAGACAACTCGGAGGGCACACCAACTATGGCATCTACTCGAGGAGATAGCATGGAAGAATTGAAGGAAGCAGAAACGGGTGAAGTTCTAGTTGACATGGACGGTGTTCGCGTGGCATACGGCGATAAAGTTGTCCTCGGTAACTGGACGCAAGACGTGGATGGCCAGCCCAAGAAAGGTCTCCATTGGAAAGTCAGGCGCGGCCAGCGATGGGGTATCATCGGAGCGAACGGGAGTGGAAAGACCACTATTCTTTCCCTGATTTGCTCCGACCACCCTCAGACATACTCGCAGCCTGTGAAGTTGTTTGGGCGCTCTCGTCTTCCCGAACCAGGCAAGCCTGGAATATCCATCTTTGACATCCAGGCACGAATCGGCCACTCCTCACCAGAAATACATCACCATATCCCGCGTACTCTGACTCTTAGGCAGACGCTGGAGAATGCTTGGGCGGAGACATTCTTGGCTTTTCCGAAGTTGGAAAACGAAGCTGTCGCGACTGTCGAAGCCTGCCTCAGGTGGTTCGAACACGAGCTGCGGCCAGGTGCTGCTGCCAGTGATGCCCCACAGGTAGCCCAAGAATCAACCGCATGGGCCAGTGAAATTCTATTCAACCAGCTGCCGTTCTCTTCTCAGCGTGTAGCACTGTTCCTACGGGCCATTATCAAGAAGCCAGATCTTGTTATTTTGGACGAATCGTTTGGTGGTATGGATGAGACTGTGAGGGATAAATGCATGCTATTCCTTGCTCATGGAGAGACCAAAACATTCCAGTGGAAGGATGGTATCCGTGAGGTTGTTGAATCCGACGCCTCACAGGCAGGGAACGTTGCCATTCAAGGATTGGGTCCAGAGCAGGCTCTCCTGTGTATTAGCCATGTTCGTGAGGAGATCCCTGGCTGCGTTAGAGAATGGGTATGCTTGCCAGAGTCTACCTCAGGAATTCCACCAAGGTTTGGAAGATTAGATGGGCCTTTGGATGGTGATAGTAGACGATGGAATCAGATATGGGGAATGTAGGATGTGGAGATGACTATCATAAAAGCGAAGCAGGCCTTAGAATAGATGACTATTCTTGAAGGCACAAAGAAAAGTGTAGAAGTGATGAGCATCTATAGTAAACAAAATGGAACCGTATATATCAACCTTTCTATGCATAGAAACATATGCAATGTGATTTCCATGCCTCTTTTGGAACCTGAACGGCGCTAAACACATATTTGCAGTGTTTGCACCCTTTCCCGGACCAATACGGCACTGACCCAACGTTTGCAGTGTTTGCATCGCCTACAAACGTCCAGTTTGCTTTGATTCTCTTTGATACAGCCAATGGCGTCGTCCGGTGATAGTCGCGCTTATTTCTGGATTAGCGCGCTTGAGTGATCTGGCGTCGCAGGACTGAAGTATAAATACTCCCCCAACTCCCCCCTCCAGGGCTTTTCCTTCCTCTTTCTTTCCTTTTCACGGATGACCCGTACACCAGGCACCGGATGCCAACTTTGCCTCCCAAGCAGAGTTGACATCCAAGCCAAAATAAATACCTGTTGCATGGTGCAGGTGAAGGGCCTGAAATTGCCAAAAACGCAAGAGCCCTTCACGCCCACAGCAACCTACATGAGTAGAGGTAGTTTAGATAGTTCATTGTTTTCATCAAATATATTCATTCTTCAATTGATTGACACTTCTGAAAATGTTCTGTATATTTGTTGTTGTACTCGAGTTCAAATTTCATTTAATATGGAAGTGAAGCTTATGTGAAATCTATCCGCGATCTGGCCCATGGCATTTTCTTTGTGGGTCGTGCACCCATGCAAGTCCCCCACGCCAACCCTGAGGGTCTCCACAGCCGCCGTCATAGCTTGAACCAACCGCATTTCGGCTCAGGGCCACGATGGGTGGAGTAACTAGAATCAACGAACAATGAATTGAATCTTTATTTCCTGTTGCTTTAAGCCCAGCAATCTTGATGGCTCACGATGGCCTCAAGCTCCCAGCAGGCGTCACATCTTGGCGATAACTCACGCGCTCGAAGTGACATTGTACCTTCAGATTCCAGTGCCAGTTCCCGCGCGAATCGATTCACACCCGAACCCGACTCGGGGGACTCAGACTTCGAGGACGATTACGATGGCCACGAGAGTATAGAACTTCAACCGCAAGATAAAGAGGGGGATTTTGAAGCGCCACTTCGGACAGGTGATGATGGCAGCTACGCGCTTCCCCGCCGAGGCAGCGCCTCTTCAGCACAGTCGTTTCAACTGTATACGCCAGATGAAGAGCGCGCAGTAGTCAGAAAGTTCGATAGGAGGCTTGTATTATTTGTAGCACTATTGTATATGTTGAGTTTTCTGGATAGATCAAGTGCGTATTCTGTACCCAATTGTCGCGACAGGTGCTGACTGCTCTAAAGATATAGGGAATGCTCGAATCGCGGGGATGGATGTTGATCTGAACCTCCATTCCGATCAGTACGAATGGATCCTCACATCGTTCTACATCACATATATTATGTTTGAGTGGATGTCTCTACTTTGGAAAATTGTACCGGCGCATATATACGTCTCTATAATCGTCATGTCTTGGGGCATTATCGCATCTCTCCAAGCTCTCTCAACTTCGTTCGTCACATCCATAATACTACGACTATTGCTGGGGATCGGCGAAGCTGGCTTCACAGGAATTCCATACTTCTTGTCCTTCTTCTACAGGAAAGAAGAGCTGGCCTTGCGGACCGGACTGTTCATAAGTGCCGCCCCTCTGGCTACCTCGTTCGCCAGCGCACTCGCATGGGCGATTCTTAAGCTGGGAGAGAACGGGCCGATAGCGCCGTGGCGCCTGTTATTCCTCGTTGAGGGATTTCCAAGCGTCATCGTATCTGTCATCGCCTGGCACGTTATCCCAGATGGACCAGCAAAAGCAAAGTACCTAAACGCGAGAGAAAGAAAGGTTGCCCGATTACGGCTACGTCGTCGGCAGAGTGGCGATGCGACCAAGGGCGGACTTAAATGGCGAGAAGTCCTTGAGACGATATTGGATCCAAAGGCCTATCTGACCGCCTTCATGTTCTTCTTCACGAACATGGCATTCTCGTCGTTGCCCGTATTTTTGCCTCTCATCATAAGATCTATGGGTCACTCATCTGTCGTGTCGCAAGCGCTCTCGGCCCCTCCATATCTAATGTCATTTTTCGTTGTGATTTTAACAGCCTACCTCTCGGATCGCATGCAGTCGCGTTCAACCTTCGTCATATTTCATGCGCTCTTCTCATGTTCAGGGTATCTTGTGCTCGCCCTCGCCGAGAGATTCGGCCTGGGGGTCTGGTGGCGCTATGTTGCTATTTACCCAGCCGCGATTGGGTTTTTCAGCGTGATTACCATTGTTATAACTTGGTCAATCAATAATCAGGAGTCCGAGAGTAAGCAGGGCGCTGGATTTGCCATGCTGCAGCTTGTGGGCCAGTGTGGACCATTAGTTGGAACAAGATTGTATCCTGATACTGATGCTCCGTATTATACCCGTGGCATGGCCGGTTGTGCAGGAGCAATGGTTCTGGTTGCCACTTTGGCGGTTATACTGCGATTATATCTTTCAAGGAAGAATAGACGTAACGACATGCAGAAAGGGGTGGGATATGTGGAAGTGGACAAGGAGGAGGAAGACAATCTCGTTGGCGGAAAACCCAGGAGAGGCGCAAGTAGAAAGTTCGAGTATATGCTTTGAAAATATTAAGATGAATTTACATTAATTGGAAGGAGCTCATGCAGTTTAACCTCCTGTCGCTTTGTTGTGATTGCTTTTGACAACTTGTCAATACTTCAAATAACCAGCCACTATCACAGTTCCAGCCAGTACCAAAGAATCGGTCCTGGTCAATGAGCCAGACAGTCTTTAGTACTGTCATCCTTAAAGACTCGATCAGTCACAATCAAAGCTACCTTCAGGATCAAAGGTCCAGCATCCAACTTGGTCTCAACATGCCTCCTTTAAAGATACAGCCGCACAAAGCAATCAATATCGCACAAGAGGATCATTATGAAGTAGGTATTCATTCATCCCGAATGTCTATTTGGCCATTTCTCACAATGACAGCTCAAAATCATCGACCTCACCCTTGATGCGCAGCAACAAAACGAAATCCTCAGCTACTGCATGGCAAATATTATCAAGATCGGAGGTGCCATCCGCGAACAATGGCTGCCAATACCACGCGGACTGAAGCTGAAGGATTTGCCCAAAGACACCGATCTTCCCGTACACGAATGCATCAGACCAAACTTCGATGGTGTTTTGGGTATGATTCTGTAAGTAGTCCCATTCCTCATACTTTCTAAGACAACAACAAAGATGGAGAAACTAGAAGCCAAGCAGCAATGCTAATATGAATAGCTTCACTCTCCCATTCGACGAAGAGGGCAACGTAGTAGCACTCGAAGACATCGTGCCAGACAAATACGAGAAGAAGGTCTTCCTCCGCTTCTGGGAGGCGAGCACAGACGAAGAACACGATGACCAGTGGAGGTTGAATGATCCTGAATACATTGCGAGATGGTTTCACATTGAGAGGACGTACGCGGATACTCCATGGCTGAGAAGGTGGCAAGATATCAATCTTAGGCACATGTTGTAAGGTTGGGGGGATTATTCGACCGAGCTGTATAACATGGAGCGGAAGCTATGAGCCTGCGGACAGAAATTGTATACATTTATGACTCTGATTGACACTGTAGCCTTCTCATAACCGTGTTTACTATGCAGGTCATATTTATTTTTATTTTTTTATTATAAATTGATGCTATAATTTATTCATCACAACAGAAATAATTTATTGCTCACCATAGAAAATTAAAGATTGATATGATTTTTCTTTATTAAAGCTAAAAGCTAAATAATGGAGCATAGAGCACCACTCTCTCGCCTGTTTACAACCTGCCAATTCATTTAGCAGCAGATTGAACTGCACCAACCTCCTCGTCGACCTTCAAAATATTCGGCAGTGGTCCCACAGGAGTAATACCATATGGGTTAATTTGCGAGTGGCTCTTCGTGTAATGCCTCTTGATCTACAAAATATCAGCATCATGCCAGTGTATCAATATAACAGGGTAGTAACTCACATGCTCGAACTGCGTAGTCTCTCCGAATGCAGGCACATTCCAGTACAGGTTCCTCAGCCACTTGTGGATGGCCGGGTACCCGCTTCTAATGTCGCGGATGTTTGTCTTGAAGTGCTGAACATACACTGGGTCGAATCTCACAATGGTGGTGTACAGACGCACGTCACCTTCGGTGACCTTATCGCCCCAGTAGAACGGCCCTGGGCTGCTCTGGAGGTGCTTCTCTACCTTGTCAAGCGCCTCGAAGAGAGCAAGGACGTTCTTTTCGTAAGCTTCCGGAGTAGTGGCGAAACCAGACTTGTAAACTCCGTTATTGATGAGGTCGTATGTCCAGCCATTTGTCTCCTCAATCTTGGACTGTAGATCCTTAGGGAAGAGCACGACGTCCTTGTACTTCTGCGGAAGCAAATCATCAAACTCGCTGTAGAACATGCGAATGATATCTGCAGACTCGTTGCTCACAATCTTGCCCTGGACGGTATCGTAGAGCGTAGGCACCGTGAAGCGTCCGGTATAGTCGGGGTCCACTTGGAAGTAGATCTGGCGGAGGTGGGTGTATTTCTCATGCCCCTTTACTGGGTCCGGGCCAACGTTCTCACCAGGAGCGTCCTTGTCGTCAGCGGTTGCAAATCGCCATCCTGGTAGTGTTAGTATTGGATTTCGCCAAGGTTCACCAAGAGACTCACCCTTTTCGCCCATGTGCCAGTGCACAGCGGTAAATGGGACAATATCCTCCAAGCCTTTCAACTTTCTTACAATTAAGGCCCGGTGTGCTATTCTTCGTTAGTAAAGGTCCGATCCATAGGGTAAAAAGTCACTACATACCCCAAGGGCAAGCATAGGAAACATAGAGATGATAGCGGCCCTTCTCGGCAGGAAACTCGGCGCCTGCTTCTCTGGAGATGTGATTGCGGAAAACTGAAGCTCCACGCTTGAATTCCCCCGATTTATCCCCTGGGGCAACCCAATTGGTAATTTTTTGTGCCTGTACATTTGTAAGTTTAGCTATCCCAGGAATCCCCCTGCCAGCAATATGACGTACCATGGTGAAGCTTGACGAAGTACTGAATAATCTGGATGTGGACGTAGATGTAAGGCTTGGAGTTACAAGTAATTTCGCTCTGGAAAGTAGCATGAAAGGCCAGTTAATGTCTTGTAGAACACTGTAATGAATGTAAATGTGAGGGGTAGGCGGGGTTTATATAAAGTTAATTCAGTGTCCCCAAGCTCCACAGCCTTACTACACATTGCATGACGTGACTAGGCGAGGCTGTCAGCATTTGCGATCAACTGTCACCCAATCATAAGCGCAACGCGCAGCCGAGGAACATTTACTAATGCGTAGTCATGATTATACTAGGTGCTTATAGCTCCGCAGACAAGGTTAATATTTAACGGCCGTATTATTAATCATCACCATGCATTTCATTTCTACCAATGTGAAAACAATGAATATGCTCGATTTGTAGGATATCAAGTAATGTATCTCTGAACTTTGTCACTCCCATTTGAGGCTCCAGTTCTGATTCCCTATTCGTGCCACTTCCTACCCTTCCTGGTCCAGTCGTTTTGCATCTCCGTATGCTTCTCAATTCCCCTGATGCGCAAGTGCTGGCCCTTTGGCAGATAGTGCTCTAAGCGGCGGCAGGCGCATAAGATCCGAGTCCATACGTCTCTGTCAATGTACCTGTTGCCAAAGTGGAAATTGATCTCGAGATTCTGGACGTCGGGAAAGTAGCGACCGACGTTGTGGGCGACAGAAACGAGAACATCCGCATCAGGGAGCAGGTCATCTCGGGTTTCGAAGACGATGTTTCGCATGCGATTTGAGTTGTCTCTACCGAGCTTGGAGAAGAACTGGGTAACCTTTCATTGTGTCAGAGTATCTTTGTCTAGAATGGCATTGTTGGTTACCTTGTTGGAATCATGATGTGTGTGAGTGCACATCACTTTGCAACGACCACAGTCACAATAGGCGTGCCTGGCGTACTTTGACTTTAAGCTCTTAATAGCTCTTCGAAAGGTCTATTTATAAACGTTAGCTCGAGATTTATTACATTTCGCCGGATTAATTCTTCGTACTCTTGGGTGCGCCCGTTGGAGACGGAGTGTTTCAACGCACTGGGGGCAAGCAAAGTCGTCAACCACTATCAGCCACCACCGTTGATATTCATGAGTTTGGGCTAGAAGTTTGAGGAGTTCGTAATCCTGAGTGGAGCCTCGAAATCCTTCCCAGAGTGGATCCAGGATTCGTATACTGTCCATCCGGAGTACGTGCCAGTTATAAAGCATAGAGCGTGTAGCATCGGGCCTGCCACAATTCCCAAAGGAAGGCTCCACGCGCCGGACTTCTCTATCCGTAGAGCTTGTAACCACTTGAAGTTCCCTGGAATGAGATTTGCTTGTGTTTCCTTTGTCGGTATTTTCTGTAGCAGGGTTTGAGTTCTGGGGTTCAGGGGATTTGCCCCAAAAGTCGATTATTCCCAGGGTTTTTGAACGGGTTTTGGGAGGGGTCTCAGGCGCCATAGACTCTTCTTGTATTGCCATAGGTGAATGGATGAAACTCATCGGACTTTCGCCGCCACTCTCTGGCGAATGGCTTCGTTCTCCATCGATGCCGGCAAAGTGCTTGAGGCGCGGGGCCACGAAGTTATCAAATGATATGACATCTAGGCATGCATAAGACTGGGAGGGTGGTCCAGGAGCCTCATTCGCAAAATCAGTAGCTGGCGGCATTAGATCGGGTCCCTTTACTGGAGCCAGTACCTGCGGTTCCTCCTCTGTTCCTCCGTGAGGTCGCATATTGTCCTGGGGCGGACGGTGGAAATATGGCACCAAAATATGGTTGAGGCGAAAAACGAGGCAAAAAGGACGGTGTAGTAGAGCAAGAGCAACATGGAACGAATGTCGGCGATACTTATCACCTGAGGAGGAGGTATGTTGAGGTCGGTTGGCACGTAGATATCCGGAATATGGGTGGGTGGATAGGTTTGGTTGTGATTGTTTGTGGAAGGTGCCTCCCGACAAATATATTAGTTGTGTATACCTCTTATGCGTTTTTCACCCACAAGTGTTTATGTCCCCCTTAGAATATAATACTCCAAATCCCCAACTATTGTTAACCATTTCTCTGGCGCTCTGAACCTCAGCGTTAACAAATATCTCCAACCCATGGACGCCCGCTCATTCCCGACCATCCTAGACGCCTGCCAACCTATTTACACAAGATGCTATACTAAATACACCCTCGTTCAATCATATCACCCTTCTCTCGGTCCTATTATAGTTCTTCGACCATTACTATCCATCATACCATCAATAGTAGCTTCAGAAGTAATTCTGGCCGTATTGACCCTGCCCCTGTAAATCATGCACCCTCGGCGGCTGGTAATAGGCCTGGTATGGATGATTCGGCAGCGAAAAGTCCGCCCTTGCGAGCAATGGGTTTAGTATCCCTCCAACCATCTTTTGTGGCTGCTGCTGCCCAGCCTGTATGCCCTGTGCGGCCATGTTTGCATTCGTCCCAGCCGCAGCATTGGGAGCAAATTGGTTAAAAGACATTTGGTCTCTTAACAACTGTTCTTCTGAGATCCAACCCCATTTGTCGCGGAGTTCTTTCATCACGTATGTGACATTCCATCCGGTCTCCTTTCTCACCTTCTCAAATATGCGGATCACCTCTTCCTGCTCGTCGCGCTGTACCAGTGTTTCACCTGCCAGGGCCAAGGATCGTAATGCTACTGAGGCCACTCCCCTATCTTTAACGTGGGCGACAATGCCACATATTTGATGTGCATGGTCGTGAAGGAGACTCGCCATTTCGGGATTGGGCATAGGAAGCATAGGGTTGGTCTGTGCTATGACACACATTGCAGTGTGATAGAATAGGCGACCGGTGATTGCGGATCTCTTAATCAACCTGGGAGATATCAGCATGCAATAATGAGAGATTGGAGGTAGTATAGCTTACCAGACTTCCGGGAATAATGACTTGGAAGTCGTTTGGTGTGGAAAAAGGAAGCCCACAGGGTGCATGGTTCTTGGCACACTCTGATTCCAGTTGTCACAAAGGTTCTTCAAGTCCTGCCACTCGGCATACCGCCTTTGTTGCCTCAATTGTTCTTCGTGCGCCGTTGCCTCTGGGAATTTCGGGGTCGCCGCCTTGAAATTTGATATCTTGCCTGTGATATACACCATGCGGTGTGCCCAGAGTTCTTCTCTCCCACCTTCTCGCCCTTGCGAAAAGTCCATATCCACGCCCCACTGGTCAGGCTCCCACGCAACTTGCCAGTTGAAGTGTAAACATGATAACAGCTCCATGGCGACGTTAACCCAAAAACAAGCCGCGCCGATGCCAGTTGACCGAGCATTCCAACCGCATTCCTTGATTAGAGCTCTAGCGCCCGCAATGTGGTTCATGCGTTTAGCTGCACGCTCCGACATGATTTCATAGACGTTGAGGATAACTGCTGAAGTTGCACACACGACCGTATCTCGATCCGGATTCTGTAGTGCTCGTAATAGTAGTGTAGTTGCTGTGTCGTAATAGAAAAGCGCCTTGTCTTCGTTATATAGGGGATTGACGAGTGAGAGATGCCGCGCGCCGCAAGCAAGGAAGGCGTTAAGCAGCATTGGTTCTTGCAAAGCATGGAAAGGCAAGAGTCGGGAAAAGTGCTTCATCTTGTCCAGACTATCCATCCATAGCCCAACTTCTTCCACAAATACCTGCATGAGAAGAACCTCTTGCGGATCACTGAGATATCCCCTTGCGACATCGGGTGGAGCGAGCATTGCCTCCGGGTTCCCATATGGAGCCGGGGTCACTGAGGACATATATGAAACTTCGTTGCCTGCATGAGGTTGAAGGTGACGGTTATCTTCTCGCGGTTGGTAGTCATGTTTGCCCATACCCCCACTCTCTGGATATAACCCTGGGACCCCTGGTTGTATGATTGAGTTTTGGTTGTTATGCATGGTGATGTTCGGGTCGATTGGTATATTAAACTCAGGGACGGTTTCTTGGGAAGGCGTAATTGCTACTGTCTCTAATGCCTTGTATTGGCCGAGGCCGCCTTTGTATTCCGACGCAATGAGTCGAGATTCGTCTTGGAATTGTACTAGATGATGTTAGCTCTGGCTCCAAATCCCCCGAAGATTACACACCAGACCAATCCGCCGTGGGCGGAAGAATCGCGGGGTCTCTGACGTCCATCCAGTGGAAGTTGAGTTTCATCCCGCGCCTGCATGTTTTCCCAGACTTCTTGCAATTCTGGCAATGCGGCAGCCCTTCGTCGCATTTCAGATGCCGTTCCCTACATGTCAAGCACCCTGTTCTCACTCTCCTCGGCTTTATGGGGCCGGCAACTGAGCTTTCGCCAGTAGCCACGGCGGACCCGGGCGAGTCGAGAGCCGTCATGTGTATATGCGTGGGCGCTGTACGGGCTGCCCCTGCGTCTCCTCGAGTGTAAGGGGATTCTGGGCTGCCGGGTGGGCGCCGGCTCAACAGTGCCGCGCCTCGACAGGCGGTGCGAGCTCTTCGGGTTTCTCGCAGAGGTTATCGAAGCCGATGAGTGTAACGGGGTGGTTGGACCCAGCGGCGCGCAACCCGGAGGTGCTGGTCGGTTGGCGGCGAGTTTGCGATCCTTGAAGTCATAAGCGGCCAAAAACTGTTCTTTATCTGCGAGCTATGTCGCGTTGCGCCTTATCGTCGCACAAACATTTGCATGTGAGAAGGCAGGGGATGTCGGGGTCAGGGCGGTCTGGTGGATGCGATACTGGGGGCGCTCGGTGACGCTCTTGTCTAGGAATATATTTCGTGAAGGGGTCCGAGTAATGTCCGCGGGAGGTGCTCGATAAGATATAGTCGGGGTTGATAGATGCGCAATTGGTGCCTGTACCATGTAGCCAAGTGTACCAGCAACTTTAGAATGTAGTGCACACAGGTAGGAGGCCGTCGGAATTGTGGTTGTGCATTTCCGACGCAGTTGCCGCGCGAGAGTCTGCCGCCATCCGCCGTGGCTTGTGGTAGTATGAAATAGACGAAGGCGGGCCGCTCATCAACCCCTCAAACGGACCAAGTTAGACTCTACAAATTCAACATATGTCGCTCCCACAGCCGCCTCCGGAAGCAACATATATCTTCCGCGGCCATGCAGCGCAGATCCATTCCACGCAGTTTATAAGAGGAAACACTCGCCTCGTCACTGGTGATGCCGAGGGATGGATCGTGCTCTGGGGTCTAGCCTCACGTAGGCCCACGGCAGTCTGGAGGGCGCATGAGGCCGCCATCCTCGGTGTCGCAGAATGGGGACCAGACAGACTTATCACGTGAGCATAATTTTGAAATATATCACCTCATCCTTTAAATCTTATTCATTGTGTTATATGAAAGGTTACTAATAGGTTTGAAGTCACGGTAAAGACAATAAGCTCGTCGTTTGGAAGTTCTCAGAAGAAGAAGAGGCCTCACTGAGCACAACCCTTCCCGTAGAGGACCCAACTACACCAAGAAAGCAACCATGGCTCCTTTACATCCTACACGTCAATACGCTGAACTTCTGTTCCTTCGGCCACTGCATTGCAAGGCAACTCCCTGGTCATGCTTCAAACGAGATTGCCTCTTCATCTGGTAATGATGAACTTCTCGTCGCCGTCCCGAACACCATGAGCTCCGAGGCCGTTAGTATTCAGCACAACCGTCTCGTCATCCACAGCTAATTATCTTCAGGTCGACATCTTTCACTTCCCCTCCCAGAGGCGCCTAGTTACGGTCCCTGGGGACAAGGCCACCAACACCGGCATGGTCATGTCTGTCGCCATCCTCTACGTATCTTCACGTCTCACTCTCGTCGTGGGCTATGAAAGCGGACACACAATGGTCGTGCAAGAAAACCCTGGCATTGGCTGGGTTAGGCTCTACCTCTCACAGCCTCATTCACAGCCTATACTCTCTCTCGCCGTTACCTTAAACATGGTATCTTATATCACCAGTGGCGCTGATGGAATCATCGCCAAACACCCTCTTTCGTCATTATCTCCTCCCTTACCCGAACCTATAAAACCACAGCCTGGAAATGCCCCTCAAAAGGTTCCGGTCAAAAACCCCTCGCTCCTCTCCAGTATGTTCGCGCAGTCACCGTCTACCCCAGCCGCAAAACCACCACCCAAGCCACTGAAGAAGCCGGAAGTCGTCACCAAGCCGCTGAAGGTCGTCCAAACGAAGCACTCAGGCCAGCAGAGCTTGCGGATCAGGAGCGATGGGCGAATATTTGCTACTGCGGGGTGGGACACCAAGGTGCGGGTTTATAGTGTGGCGAGCATGAAGGAGCTGGCGGTGCTGAAGTGGCATAAAGAGGGGTGCTTTGCTGTTGCATTCGCGAGAGTGTTAAACGTACAAGAAGGTAAAGAGGGCGATGGTGAGGGCAAACAAGAGGACGAACAAGAGGCAGATTCATCGAAAGGGAGCGAGACCGCGGTTGTTGCACCTCCGAGACGGCAGGCCCTGGCGACATCTGCAAAGGAGAAGAGAATACAGCAGGCGACGCAAACGCACTGGGTGGCGGCAGGAAGCAAAGATGGGAAAGTGAGTTTGTGGGAAATATACTAGATGCGTGTATATATGATTATGATTTCTAACGACGCTGCGCTGTACTATATGACAAGTTTTCTCATCTAACCGATATTGAACTCCGACGCAGCCCCCATATGCTCCATCATCTTCCTCTTCATCCTCTTCGCCGCATCCCCCTCATCCACGTCCCTCGGCCTCTCCCTCTCTTCCTTCTTCTTCTTCCTCGCATGCTCTCCTTCCGGCGCCTTCTCATTCCCATCCCTATCCGTATTATCCCCCCTCCTCGCCTTCCTCATCGCCACACTACGATCCGCATGCGTCATTGCCTTCGGCCTCAGTCCGGGAACCTTAATACTACCCGGCTTATCGCGCAGCCCGAACGCCTTGGCCAAATGTCCCAGATGCAGCTCCTTCATGTCGAAGATCGCGCGCTCGGCAGCTACGTGCGTAGCGTACGCACGGATGTGCGACTGGTACCCTCTCCTCGCCATCTCGAGGTACTTCGCTGACCCCAGAATCCAATTTTCCACCTCCAGCTGCCACGCTGTCGCGCGCTCCTCCCACTCGTGTCCCGTGCCTCCGAAGCCCTTGCGGATGAGTTCCTCGCCGGTGTTAGCGGAGAGGTTGGGGCTGAGCTTGGAGAGGACGGGGACGTAGGCTTCTTCGGCGCCGGGGAGGAGGAAGATGAGCGAGCGGCCGGATTTACCGGCACGTGCGGTACGACCGATTCGGTGGACGTGGTCGTCAGAGGAGAAGGGCGGGTCGTACTCGACTACGAAGTCGACGTTGGGGAGATCGAGACCGCGCGAGGCGACGTCGGTGCACACCAGGACGCAGGGGTCTTTGGACTCGGAGAAGTGCTTCAGGGTTGCGGTACGGATGTTCTGGGCGAGGGAGCCGTGGAGTTTATGGAGTGTCACGGCGTTGGTGGCGTTGGAGAAGGCGGCGCCCGTGGCGATGGTGTCTTTGGTGAGTTCGTTCTTGGGGATGACGGCCACGGCGGGTTTGGGCTCGTCGGTGTTGGCGCCGGAGACGGGGGGTGGTGTGAGTTCGGGGCGGGAGAAGAGAGAGAAATGGAAGTCGACGCTGTCGGCGCAGGAGATGAAGACGATGGCTTTCATGACTGAGCCGCGACGAGCGAAGGCGCGCTTGAGAACTGCGGTGAGTGTAACGAGACGAAGCTTCGCAGGCACGATGCCGTATTCCTGCTTAAGTTGGGCGGGGGCGGAGAACCCGCTCTCGTTGGGCTCGGTGCCGTCCGTCTTGTTCTTCTCCAGTTCTTCATCGGAGGGGTCGGCCTGGATGTGCATGGCGTCCTTGAGGGATATCTCTCCCAGCTTCTGCACAGTCATCTTCATTGTAGCCGAACACAACATGGTGACACGGCGACTTGGAAGTTGTCCCTTGCCTACTCGTCCTGTCCTGTCGTTGATCAATGCTCGCGAAGCAATTTTGTCGACAATACCCTTGATCTCCTCCTCGAAACCGAGTTCCATAAGACGATCACCTTCATCAAGCACCAGCCATCTCACAGTGCTCACATCCAGAACCTCTGTGTTATCCAGATGATCCGCCAAGCGACCAGGCGTAGCAATCAAAATATTAACACCCTTCCTCAACCTTGCCTTCTCCGACTGTTTGCTCTCCCCTCCGATAACCGTCGTCCCAACCAGCCACGGCGCGCAGCGAAGCAGTTTATCCAGCACCGTCGCAATCTGCTTGCACAATTCTCTGGTAGGCGCAAGCACAATAGCAAAGAGTCCCGAATTACGGTGAATCTGCTTCTCCTTATCATGCACACCTTCCGACTCCGCAGCAGCGCTGATAGCCATGATACGCTCCACGATAGGCAGCAGATACGCCAGCGTCTTTCCCGAACCCGTCTGCGCCTGTATGAACGCATCGCTATCCTCGGCGATGAGCTGCGGCACAGCAGCTTTCTGAATAGCCGTCGGCGCCTTCATATCCAGCTTCGTCGCGAGATGTCCAGCAAGTCGCCTCGACAATCCCAGACTCGCAAATGACGACGCCTCATCGGAAAGCGGGGCATTTGACGGTTTCGCAGGCTCAGCCTCTTCCTTAGCCTCTTCCTCCTCAAACTTGGTTTTCGAAGAGGGATTGAATGTGAAAAGCGACGATATAATCTGCGCTGGCTTCCCATCCGCAAACGACGTCTTCTTGGTATTGGTAGTAGGCCCATCCGCAAACGAAGTCTTCTTCCCACCACCCCCAATACTAATACTCCCCGGCGGCAGCTTCCCCGTCGTCAACCTCGCCGTCTGCCGTCCCGCATCACCATAATAATCCACCTGCACCTTCTGCCTCTTCGGGCCCCTCGACTCGTGGTTGGAGCTGTTAGGGCCGATGTACTCCTCCGTCTCTTGGTTGTAGCGCGGATTCTGTATAATCTCTCTGTTCGCCGTCGGCGGTCCCTGCGGCTGCTGCTGCTGGCGCCTCGATTGGTTCCCTCCTTCTCCGTTTGCGCGCGACTCCTTGTGATTCGCAACCTTCCTCGCCGTCAACCTATCCTTCCACCGCCCGCCCTTAAACACAGGCTTCGCGACCAGCGGCGCATCTCCAATCTCAAAATTCATGAGCATCCCATCGTCGGCCATCTTTGCTCTCCCGGGACAAAAGTGTCCTGTTTCGTTCTGGAGAGAGAGAGTGTGTGGGAAAATGTTCCTGTAGGAACTTGGCTATTTTCACTATCGTTCCAAAAAGTTTCGTTATCTCACACCCAGAATTTCAGCGCACAGACCACCAGCAGCACAAAAATGCGGGATGCGGGAACGCTAAACCCCTTCTAGTCATTCCAACTCCAAACCTTTATTCTGCCGCCCGAAGTCCGACGGTGATGCGCCTCGGATACTTCATTCTACGCAGCACAACAGAGCACGCCCAACACACAATGTCGACCCCCCAGGCAACAGCGTGAAGCCCCCAGCTTCAATTCCTCCTACACTATCACCAGAATACGAAAAACGAGAAATTAGGCCACGCAGAGCCACGCAATGTCAACAATCCCTCGCATCCTCCCCCGCCTACGCCTACCAACACCCACCAAAATGTCGAACCGGAACCTCTCCACCTCCCCGCCGACTCAGGCCTGCAAGCCCACCTCCCCCTCCTCATCAGGCTCAACAATCCCCAACACCTCCATCAAAATCTTCCGCACCCTCCCCTCCCTCCGCCACTGGCGCCGCACCCAACGCGACGCCCACCGCACCATCGGTCTCGTCCCCACCATGGGCGCCCTACACGACGGGCACCTGTCGCTAATCCGGCAAGCCGCCTCCGAGACCTCCGCAGTGGTCGTCTCTATTTACGTCAACCCCGCCCAATTCGGTGTTCATGAGGACCTCTCCTCCTACCCGCAGACATGGGACGCTGATTGTAAGTTGCTACGGGATTTAGACCGCGAGCTTGCCGAGGATGGGGGAAATAAAGGGAGCGTGGCGGCGGTATTCGCGCCGACTACTCAGACTATGTATCCCTCCGGCTTCCCGGGGCAGGAGGTAGATGCGAAGGGGAGTTTTGTGAGTATCACGCCTGCGGGGGAGAAATTGGAGGGGGTGCAGAGGCCGACGTTTTTTAGGGGGGTGGCGACGGTGTGTATGAAGTTGTTTAATATTGTTACGCCTGAGAAGGTGTATTTTGGGCAGAAGGACGTGCAGCAGACGGTGGTGATTAGGAAGATGGTTAGGGATTTTTGTATGGATACTGAGGTCCGCGTGGGGGCGACGGTGAGAGAGAAGGATGGGCTGGCGATGAGTAGTCGCAATGTTTATCTGGGGGAGAGGAGGAGGAAGAGGGCGGTGGTGTTGAGCGAGACGTTGAAGGTTGCTGAAGCGGCATACAAGGAGGGGAAGAGGACGAGGGAAGAGATCATGGGGCCAGCGGAGGCGTATGTGAAGAGTGTGATGGACGCAGAAGACGCGAAGCCACCGAGCCAAAGGGTGAAATTCGAGATCGGCTACCTCTCGCTCGCAGACCCCGACACGCTCGAGGAATTAGACGTTGTAGAGAGCGGGAGAGGCGCAGTGCTAAGCGGTGCATTCAAGATGTTACCTGTTGAATCCCCCGCCGAGGGCGAGGATCTAGGGCTGAGTGGCGGGCCGGCGGTGCGGTTGATTGATAATATTATTTTGGCGCCTGTGGAGGGGGCATAGATTTGGATATATGGGTTACACATGTATAGACGAAGGGGAATATAGAGAAAGATTTGAGTGTATATATGGCGGTACGCGCCGCTTTATTTATATATAAAATAGAAAGGCAGGCTTAAGATGCGTATTATAGACGACTGGTTGAGGCAGCAGATTATGGTGACACGTCCCACCGCTATACGTCAATCCACCCCCCGTACTTCCCCCCCTCAACCCTCACACCCTCCATCTCCCCCTTAACACCCAACAATCTCACCCTCCCCTCCCCTTTCTGACTCCACTCTGCCACTGCTCCCCTAACCCTCTCCAACGTCTCCTCTCCCTCCCTAACCAGCAACGAAACCGCATCATGTCCACCCGCTCCCGGCACCACACCGCCTACCACCCCCTCCACACCCGCCAATCTATCAAGTAATGCTGTTTGCTGCGCCGGTTCAATCGGAACCCCTGATTTCTCACCCATCTCTCTAATCAACTCTCGAATCGCCCCAAACGCCTTTCTGATCTCCTTCTCCTCCCCCCTTGACAGCGCAGAAGCCAATCCCTCATTGGCAGATTGGAGGGAGGTCCATATCCTCCCTGCATCCTCAACCTCCTTCGCCCGCCACGCCAACACCGACTTCACCATCCCCACAGTCTGCGATCCACAATCCACATCACACATCACCAACGCATACCCCTTCGGTATCTCCACCCCCCCCTTCTGGACTTCCGTATCCCACTTCCCCTCCCCATCCTCCACCAAACTCTTCAACCTCTCTCCAAACCCCTCCGTCCCTGGCCCTTGGTTATCGCTCACAGAGGCTAACACGGAGGGGGAGAAACGCCGGTACAGACACGTCCCGTACACAGCAGCCGCAACATCAAACCCGGACCCCACCTTCCCCTGCGCGGCGCAGTGGCATGCTTGCGAGAGGTTGTGGGTTAGAGACTGCGACGGGGGTGAAGGGAGGAGGTGGTGCAGGAGCGAGGATGTCAATGCTGTTGTGAGGGCGGCGGAGGAGCCGAGGCCGGTTTTGTGGGCGCCGGAGAGGGGCGTGGGGAAGCTTGTGAATTGCGAGGGGGTGGATGAGGGAGAGGTGGTGGTGGGTTGAGAGTAGTAGTCGTTGTCGGCGAGGATGGTGATTGTGAGGGAGGGGAGGGAGGAGAGGTTGGCGAGGAGGTAGGTGAGGACGTAGGTTAGGCTTGTTTCGACGAAGGGGTTGGGGCCGCTGGAGGGGCTGCTAAGGGGGGGGGTTAGCTATTCTGTCTATAAAGGGGTGATGAGGGGTGAACACGTGACGTGTATTTGACCGCCAGTTGAAGCTGGGGTTTAATTCCAGGGGAAAGGGGCTCAAAAGCAGAAAAGAAAGATAAAGTATGCTTAAAGAAGGTGAAGGTATAAAGAAAGCAAATAAATTGTCATAACATACCTCTCCAATTGCTTAACAACCACCCCCTTTCCCCCCTCCAAAATACCGGTCGAGTACCTCCATTCTGCATCGATAAATTGCGGGCTCTTGACGACAATAAGAGGCTCCGCGCCCTCGGCTGTGACAGCGTCCTGGACGATAACGTGGATGCGCGCGCTGAGACCGAAGACGAGACCGGTGTAGGTGCGGTCGAGGACCAGGTAGCCGCCTGCGAGGAGGACTTTGCCGGGGGCGGAGACGGCGGTGTGGGGTTTGACCATTTTGAGGATCAAGGCCGTGGGAGCTGGGGAGGTATGGGTGTGTGTGTGTGTGTGTGAGGATGTGAGGTATGCTGGCGCACTGGTAGTATTGTATTGTTGTACTGTTGTACTGTCGAATATCACGGGGTGAGGGGGAATTCAATATCCCGTGACGATTTGTTGACAAGTGAGGGGTTATCGCAAGGCTGCGTCTACGAGGCTGAAGAACCACTCCTCAGGCACGATAGATGTACGAGTAGGGGATAGACCATGGGATAGGCCGATGCTGGTGTGAATAGGCTACTGTAGTGGTGTTCGGCCGGATCGGGGATAACGGCCTCGCTAACGCCTCTCAGGCTCACGATCTTCGGACCCGACGGACGGGGTTAGGGTTCCGGGCCCGCGATCAGTTGTATTTTTGGGACTGGTGGTGTACATGGTAATCTGATACTTTGTGGATTGTATCGCCACCCCCCTGCTCTTGTTCCCGTTGGAGCGCATCCGGGCGTGCCGAAGGTGCCAAACTTGGAGCGAAACATCACGAAACTACTGGGACTGGAGTAGGGACTACTGGGAACTAAAGCAAAACCTGAGGCTTCCACGTGCTTCTGTAGGATTTTCATATGGGGAAAAATAGGGAGTTAGTAGGGAATAGCAGGGAGTAGGGAGGGAATTGGTAGGGAACAGCAGGAAAGAATAGGGAAAGATGGAGAAAGCCGTGTGAGTTGGTGTGAGTTGGTGTGAGTTGGCAGCCAATGACGATTGCGGTATAGGACGGAAGATACAAATTCCCCGGATCTGATTTGGTGGTGGGCTGTGATTGGTTGAAGGGAGATAGACTGGTCAATCAACGTCGATCTCACCCCTGGACAGCGGGATGAGGGAGGGTCGGGGAGAGAAGGGACTAGGCTGGATAAGGATTAGAAGATACAGAAGAGAATGAGGGAAAATGGTCGTCTGACCAATGGCGATCAAGAGATGCCGGTTCTATTTCGCGACGGACCCGGCTCTTTCTCTTCTTCTCGTTCGGCATAGAGAAGCAATATCCAGTGATTGTCAGTTGTCAGTATTTGCTAGGTAGCCACTGGTAACTTCCCAGCTTACCAGGCATAATCCAGGCAATTACCAGCATTGCGCAGCAAGGACACTCAGTGTGGAGTTAGTGGAGTAGCACTACTATCCGTAGGGACCTCCAAAGGACGACTTACTCCAAACTATTCCCTCTAATCCGTCTAATTGTGGCTGTTACTCACAGATAAGCCGAGTCCGCGGGTTGAAGATTTCACCCATATCCATGTATTTTTTTCTCTTGGCTCTTGTCACTCTCCACCTAAATTACACCCGTATTACACACAAATAGGTACTTTCTCCGGTACCTGACTTCAGCACTCTTACTCCTTCCATCGTCGCCTGCAGCCTTCCCTTCTCTTCTGCGTGTAGGCCCGACATCAGACAGACGTGACTCGTCATCGTTCAACTTTCTTTTCTAACCCACATACTGTACCACACGCAACCAGAAACTACATACTACGAAGTATACTTCAAAAGTATACATCCCATACAAAACACACTCATTCAATACCTGCATACGACCACCTTCTACTAAGGAGATACAGTCAGAGAAGAACACATACCACACACAACCACAACCACATCCACACAGCCTGAGGGAATAAGGCTTCTTTTATTATACCACTCACTTCGCACTTTCTTACTCCCTTCTTCTTACTTACTCAACTGCTCTTCAGCATCCAATTTTCAATAATCGAATTCTATTTCGACCCTTTTTAATCAATCATACTCAGTTCGACTCGATACCACGAGTCGACCTTCTTCACCAAACCTCAATTTATACCAAATTCACATAGCGCGTTTGTTGACCGGCCACTGCCTGTCAATGAACCTGCAATCCATCTCTCTCCGAATCTAATATCCTCACCCTCCCAGTCAATGAGAGGACTTACCATCTGCTAAATGCCAATTTACTCAAACCTCTACTCCAATCTCGCACGCCAGGGGTTCGCCAAAACATTTCACCACGGATACGCTCAATCGCTCGTCGCTGCTACACACCCGTCCTCCTACCCAAACCAACACAACCGCAGCGCGTTCGCACGTCGCCACAACAGTGTTGGGAAGCTCCACAGCTACCGCTTCAAGAATGCATTTCACACCAGCGTGAGCGCCAACTCGGCCCTCACCCTCCAGCAGGATGCGCGACCAGAGAGACACAACACCAGTGATGCGGGGCTAGATGCCTACTTCGATGCCTGGAAGAAGCAGCACCCCGTCGGGGAGCCAGAGAAGGAATGGACACAATTCCAGTTCGCCAAGCGGATTGAGTGGAAGCCTTCTGTTCCAGAGGTCGAGGAGGCGCATAATGCAGAGGCTGTAGTCGCGAGCTATGAAGACCAGCGCCCGGCTTTGGAGAGATCCCAAAGCACGGGCGACCTCGATGGCCTCCGGAAGGCGCGTAGTGACTCATTCGTCTCGGTCGAGGGATCGGGCGCCTTGACCCCGGAGGTTGCGCAGCAAATTAGGGAGCTCCATATCAGTGGACTGTCAGCAGTCGCGTCTGGGCTCGCCACACCTCCTATGAGCTTGGAGGACCTCCGCCGTTCGCCATCACTCAGCTCAGCGACGACGACCTCGGACCTCCAGTCCCAGAGCTACGCCGAGCACCTCACGAAGCTCTCGCAATCGCAGCGCTATGCTGAGATCCCGGCTGTTTTCGAGTCCATGCTTGTTGCTGGCATCAAGCCAGTTGCGGACTCATACAACGCGCTTCTCGACGCTGCCATTCACCTCCCGGCCGAAAGGATCCAGGTGGTGCCCAAGGCGCTCGATGTTTACTCGGACATGCTTCGCCGCAAGGTGCAACCCACCACCGCCACCTACAACACCCTCATCAATCTTCTTGCCTCCAGATCCCTCGAGGTCAACGAGTCCAAGAAGATGCTCGAGGAGAAGCGTGCTCGCTTCGGCGGCATGGAGCAGCCCGACAAGTTCATGCTCGCGTCCAGCGAGATGGAGTTCGACATCTTGTCCGAAGACGACAGGCTCGATTTTGCCGTCAAGATGTTCGATATGTCCATGAGGACTAACAAGGACCGCACCTACCCAGCGGAGACGTACTTCAAGCTCATCTCTGCCTGCGCCGAGGCTGTCCGCGTCAACGACATGGCGCGCTTGTACGAAGACATGGAGTCAAAGAAGGTCATCCCATTGGCTGCGACTTTCCCATCCATGATCAAGGGATACGCGGCTTCCCGCGATCTCACCAGCGCTGTTGAGTGCTACAACGAGTACAAGGACATTGCCGTCGCAGACAACTACGGACTGGTGGAACTCACGGACCGCCAGGATGCGTTTGTCTACGCTGCTGTTGTCAAGGCTTACGTCGATTCCGACAAACTTCCCGGAGCGATCCGCTTTTACGAGAAGATTGTTGAGTCATCAAGCGCGAAGAACCCCGCCGTGAAGGACATAATCGTCTCGCATGGACTTGTCCAGGGTCTCCTTGACGGCGGCGTTCACGCCGAAGCTCTTAAGTGGGCTCAAGGCTTGAGCTTCGCACCCAAGGCCTCCGCCATGGGCAAGATCGCAGCTTCTGCCGCTGACGCTGGTAACAGCTCTGTTGCGCTTTCGGCGTTTGAGAACGTCCCTCTTGACAGCCAAGATGTTGCGGCGCCGGCCATGGCTCTGCTCGCTCTCAGCGTACGCTCTGGAAACGTGGCTGAGGCTTCCAAGTACTGGCAGATCCTGTCTGCTCCTGAAATGGCCGTCTCGGCTTCATTCATCGAGCCAACGGCCATGTACGCCATCAGCATGATCGGATCCGGGCAGGCTGCTCTAGGACTCTCTCAGTCTGAGCAGATGTTCCAGCGTATCAGGGAGTCCGCCTCGTCGCAATCATCGATTGTGGATGAGGTGGAGGAGGGCATGCAGCTCGTGGAGGACTTCATGGGCAAGCGCGGCATTGTTGACCCTCGTACCATCGAGTCACCTGTCGTCTACCAGCAGCAGTTCCCCACACACTTCCAGGCGCCGGTCACTAGGCCAGCATTCGAGGATTCCTTCGACCCCTATGCTTCTTCTACCGACTTCAAGGGCTCATCCCTCATCGCCGACGAGCTCGAGAGGGGACTTACCTCCCGCGCAAAGGTATCTCGTCTCAACGAGGCCCTGAACAGATTCCGCAACATCAGACGCGCTGGTCGCCACCCCCGCTACATCACATACGCCAAGCTGATCTCCGCTGCTGCGAGAGAGGAGCGTACCAACCTCGTCCACGACATCCTCGGCATGGCCAGGGCCGATGTGCCTCTCCTCACCCAGTACCCCGTCGTCAGATACGGCTGGGTATCCATCCTCGACGCCATGGTCGGCGCCTGCCTCACACTCGGCAACCGCACCTTGGCCGCGCAATTCCACCAAGAGCTCCTCGACATGGGCGCTGCACCGACCGCAAACACATTCGGTTTGTACATCACCACTCTCAAGGAGTCGACCAAGACATTCGACGAGGCTTCCGAGGCAGTCAAGATCTTCCACCGCGCCAAGTCCGAGGGCGTCGAGCCGTCGAGCTTCCTCTACAATGCCCTGATCGGCAAGCTCGGCAAGGCCCGCCGCATAGACGACTGTCTCTTCTTCTTCGCTGAGATGCGCTCCCTCGGCATCCGGCCCACGAGCGTAACATACGGCACGATAGTAAACGCCCTCTGCCGCGTCAGCGACGAGAAGTTCGCTGAAGAACTATTCGAGGAGATGGAGTCGATGCCTAATTACAAGGCGAGGCCCGCGCCGTATAACAGCCTCATGCAGTTCTTCCTCACTACTAAGCGCGATAAGGCGAAGGTGCTTATGTACTACGAGCGCATGAAGAGTAAGGGCATCCAGCCCACGAACCACACGTACAAGTTGCTCGTCGATACACACGCTACGCTGGAACCGATTAACATGCCCGCCGCCGAGGCAGTCCTGGACGTCATCCGCGCTACGGGCCAGAAGCCGGAGGCGGTGCACTACGCGTCCCTTATCCACGCCAAGGGATGCGTACTCAACGACATCTCCGGCGCGCTGGCAATCTTCCACGCCGTCACAAACGACTCCTCGATCCGCCCTCAAGCATGTATCTACCAAGCCCTCTTCGAAGCCCTAGTCGCGAATCACCGCGTCGCCGAGACTGAGCCGTTTTTGACTTCCATGACGCAGCAGGGCGTCCAGATGACGCCGTATATCGCCAACACACTTATCCATGGGTGGGCGAATGAGGGGGATTTCGCGAAGGCGAAGAAGGTGTTTGAGAGTGTGGGGAGGGAGAGGAGAGAGCCGAGTACGTATGAAGCTATGGCAAGGGCGTACCTTGCTGCGGAGGATAGAGCCGGGGCGATGGGGGTTGTGAATGAGATGTTGAGCAGGGGGTACCCGAATGCGGTGTCGGGGAAGATCCTAGAGCTCGTTGGGGGGGGACATGGGGAGGTGGCTGCATAAACTTGCTACCTATCTGCCTCATGTTGTTGACCCGTTTTTTTCCTTTGTTGTCCCGCGAGGGGTGTTGATATCGACCACTTTTCCTTTGTTTTTCTGATACCCAGTGCGAGACAGTAATATAAAAATCGGGAGGAAAGGTGCAAAACGGGGGATTTGTTTTTGGGGTTTGCATATATCTGGGCCGGGCATTTTGAGGCGAGATGTTGAAAGGAAGGGAATAGGGGGTCCGGTTCGGGTTGGCTAGCCCTTTTGGTTGAAATCGTTGTCATTTTTCTTTGGCGTTTTACTGATTGGGGCGGCTGCTCTGTTGCGCTTGTACCAACATTGAGCTTTGGCGTTTTTTCTTGCTTTTGCATGGCATCTGGGCGACGGCGATAACGAGACACCCAAATTTCGTGTGCTGCGTTTTGATTAGACAAATCTCCACTCTTCATCTACTAGACGGCGGGCTCGGCGCATGCGTATGCGTGGGAGCGTGAGGTCGGGGATGACCTGTAGTATTATGGCTAGAGATAGCTTATAAAGATAATCTGCAAACTTTCTTGTCTTTAAAGTGATAATTCTGTGGTATGGGTATAAAAGTGGATTTCTCTTCATTTTGAGTTGAGCGTCGTTTGATCACATTGTAGTACATAACCATTGCATCACATAGCATTAAGACATCCACTTTCATTCCAATCTATCCATTTTCTCTCTCCTCGTCCCTTCCTACGGAACGACCCATCTATTTAGGATAATCCTTAAGATGATAACTCTTCAGCCTCACAAACTGCCCAAACCCAAACTTACTCAACGTAACCCCCATCCCACTATCCTTCCACCCCGTCCACGCCAAATCCGGACTCGGGAAGTCGCAGCGATTCACAAACACCGTCCCCGCCTCCACTTCCTCCGCCAATTCCGCCCCTTTCTTCGTGTCGGCAGTCCAGATAGAGGCTGTGAGCCCGAATTCGCTGTCGTTCATTAGCCCCACGGCTTCGGCGTCGGAGGACACACGCATCACGGGGATGATGGGACCAAATGTCTCGTCCTTCATGATGGACATGCTGTGGTCTACGTCCACTAGTAGCGTGGGGGCGACGTAGTTCCCGTCCGCGGGGGGGGAGGTGAAGGATGCATTCACAGGCGTGACGTTCCGTGCTCCCTGCTGGACTGCATCGCTAACCTGTCCCTCAATCGCGATCTTCGACCTCTTCGAGACCACTGGCCCAACATTCGTGGACTTATCAAACGGATCACCAAGCTTGTATCCCTTCAGCACGCGCTGCACCTCTTCGATGAATTTATCGTGGATCGAAGCATCGACGTATACGCGCTCGATACTGCAGCAGCTCTGTCCGGAATTGAAAACTGCGCCGTCAACGATTTCTTCCGCTGCCCACGCAACATCCACATCGGCCCTCACATACGCCGGATCCTTCCCCCCGAGCTCTAGACCCACTGGCACGATTCGTCCCGCTGCGGATTGTTGCACAGCCAGACCCCCCGCGACGGAGCCGGTGAATGCGACCAGGGCGACTTTGGGGTTGCGAACGATAGTGTCGATGGTGGAGGGCGTGCCGGAGTGGAAGTACTGTAGGACTCCCTCTGGAAGCCCGGCCTGGGTGAAGATGCGGGAGAAGTTCTCGACGATGGTGGGGGTTTGGGGGCTGGGTTTGAGGAGGACGGTGTTGCCGGCGAGGAGGGCGGGGAGGAGGGAGTTGACGAGGATGAGGTAGGGGTACTATTTTCGCGTTAGCTCGCTGTTGTGATGATCGAAGAGGGATT
>JPJZ01000841.1:0-37020 GCA_000750815.1 Pseudogymnoascus sp. VKM F-4516 (FW-969) | reverse complement strand
GTTGTGGAGGGAGGAGGGGGTGAGGGGGTTTTATAGGGGGTTGGGGTTGAATATGGTGAGGGTGTTGCCGGCGACGTGGGTTACGTTTTTGGTGTATGAGAATGTGCGGTATTATTTGCCGAGGTCGAACTTGTAAGAGGGCGCAGAGCGGGATTCGATAGATGGACATGGCGTCTCTTGGATGGGTTAATAGGTAGATGAGGTTCGGATTGCCTGAACTCTGTACTATTTTGTATTTGTATGGCATAACAGGAATCTCGGGGATGAAAGATGCCTATGTCTATATTGAAGACAGAGGCCAGTCAAAGTATGTATGGCGCCCATTGGCCTATACGAAGTTCACATTCTCAAACGTCTCTGCTACTCTATACTTCTCCAACTCAGCCCCTGCGACCTCTGCATTGCCAGGACGCACTGTAAGCACTGTCTTTATCCCCACCTTATCCGCAGCCTCCACCTCCTTGACGTTATCACTGAAGAATACCCAAGCGCCGGCGTTAATTTCAACTCCCTTCTTCCTTTCCTCTTCCAGGATCTTCTGGTAGCTGCTCTCCTCGTTCTTCATACCGGCATTAACAGTGTCATACCACCCCTGAATTAATTCCCTCAGATCACCCCCATTCTCAGTTTCTGTTGTGTATTGAAGTAATAATTTCTGCGCGGGAACAGATCCGGAGCTGTATATCAGGACTTTCTTCCCCTGAGCGTGCCATTGCCGGATTGCAGGTGCAACATCCGGGAACAGAGGACAGCGTAATGCGCCAGACTGGTAACCTGTGAGCCAGAGATGGCCTTGCAAAGATTTTAGGTATGCGATCTTGACGTCTTTTGCCATAAGGTCTTGGACGTGAGATAGGAGTGCCGAAGGGCTGCCGCGGTGTTCAGCCGGAAAGGCGTCACGGAAGGGTGCGAAGGAAGGAGAATCCCATGATGTCTCGAGAACTCCAGGAAGGGATTCTAGAGCATAGGGGAACTAATAATGTCAGTAATCAAGAATTTCTGGGACACAAGAAAGTGATAATGTGATGCTGGCGAGAATTCAAAAAAGACAACATCGACATGGGTTTGCAAATTAAGAATTAAAAATAGGGTCTCCGAATAGAGGAAGGGCCTTTTTAATGCCCTCCCAGCATATGAGTGGTGAACCACGGATGCCCGACATGTTGAGGCTCAATAAGAAAAAATAAAGCTCGACCTACCAAAACATCTTTAACGAATGATATCGGACAAATTGTCCCCTCTAGTGACGGATTAGCCCTCTCATTTCTTAAACAGCTGGGAAACCAGATACGATGTTAACTGCCCTGGTTCTTATAAGAACTTACCAATATCCAGAATCACACCTTGGATTCCAGGAACATCTATCTGTCCCACAGCCACAGCCATTTTGCTTCGGGGTAGCTAAGTGGAAAGGGACACAATAAACCCTATTCTCTTTAGCAGGCACCCATCAATAATAGCTCATTGCCGCATATCCAGTGTATATATATACTGCATAAACTCCAATCGCGGAAAAAGGCCTTCACGTGGAATGTCTTGGACGGGTAACAGGGTAGCGGGGTACGGAACTTCTGTTCTGTTCACAACGTACTTTTGGCTGATGGAAACTTGGTCCTTCGGCAGCTTTAAATGAAAGCAGTGCCAGTTGATTCCGTATTATTAGGTATTACGGCCCAAAGTGTCGAGACAGTGAGGCCGATGGTTTACACTGCATTTCTACCCATCTAACCTCGTGTTGGGCCTCTGATTGGTGTACGCCATCTAAAAAGTGATTATGTAAGGCATTGAGACACGCAGAAGCGAAATGCACCGCCTTAATTATCCAGTCCCCCCCCTCATCCTCAACTTCAAACCACCCTCGGTGATCATTCACTGATATCAAGTCTTCTCAAACTTCGTCACCGTTCAACCGACCGGGTCATTGGGGCCCGTAGAAAGCAATTCCGCCTTGCCCTCTTCCACATTCAGAACCATGTGCGCACCGTGTCTTCACCAGACCACCTTCTTCCAACCACAGCAACTCTCTGTGGCACTCGAGCCTCCATGGCAGCAACACGTCGTCTAGACATGACCAGCGCCAACAACAACAGCCTTACTTGGCTACAGATACCACTCAGAACCTTTTCGCTCCTGAACTCACTGCAGACCTACTCTACGCTCCTTCTCAACTTCTCGACCCTGTCTACTCGGACATACCATCCTTTAGCTTTTTTCAAAGTCCACCCTCCGAACAAGCTGATTGGTTTCAAAATGTCAATTCTGTCACCGACGGTGACTTGGTGCCACAGTCAGGCTACCATGTTAGTTTCGATGACCAAGCCTTTCACGACCCTGCTTCCAGTATAGACCCCTTCGCATTCGACGGTGGCGCTACGTATCAGTCAATCACAAGCACACCTCACAACCAAAACGGCTTAGATACTCCTCCGGAGGCTCTCTCGATCTTCGAGAATCTTTCGGAGTCTTATTCAACGTCAGACAATCCTTTGGAACGCCAAGTATCATATACATATCAAGGTCAGTCCCCGAAGAACGTGAAGTTTTGATCCAATCTAACATGCATCCAGACGACTTCTCACAACGGTCATTACAGACTACCGCCAAAAGCCCCTCTTCATGTTCACAATCAATCTCACCAAACTCTCCGACCCACATTCCTACAGCCAAGTCCACCACCTCTCCCGGCTCCACCATGTCTTCCACTCAGCCCCCGTCCGCTATCAGAAAGCGCAAACTGAACACCCTCGCCGCTCGCCGGTACCGTCAAAAGCGCGTTGACCAAGTCACCGAGTTGGAAACGGCGCTGAAGAATACGCAGCGCGAACGAGATGACCTGAGTGTTCGGGTTGCGCGGTTGGAAGGCGAGTTGGGAGCGTTGCGGCAGATGTTGGATTCAAAGAAGTAGTGCTAGTAGTGTTGGTTATGGTCAGCCAAGGAACACATGGGATTTGACAAGTGTATGTTAGGATATAGGGGCACGTTGACGACAATTCAAACGATGTCGGTTGCTATTAATCAAGTCCCAGTTTTTGAAATGGAATCAGATTGGCAAAATAGTGTTTTTCTCATAATATGTGCAGTGCGGTGGCCCGGTTGGGAGATGAATGGGGATTTGGCAGAGTTGCTGGATTGACTTACTTCTATGAAACTCGACGTCGCGTTATTCGATTACACATGGCTTTCTATCAATTGATTATACAGTTTACGATCATTATATACTATCCAAGTGAAGCATTATTCTATCCATCTTCACTTTCTACAATTTGAAAGCCAAATCATTCAGTATCACAATGGGCCATAATGAGTCGAGGTGCGAATACACAGAGGCCATGATGCTCTCTATCCCCCTTCAAACTCCCCAGAGTCTTCAGCAACACTGCCACCATTTGGTACATCCAGTAGGTATCATAATGAGTCGATATGATCGCGCAAGGAATTTTGAGTAGCCCCCTTACTACTCCCTGTTCTCGGTTGAACGAGCTGACAGCCGTACAGTCAGAATGACTCATGCCTGCATATTCGCATCGCCGACATAATAATCGGTCCGGGGTTTTAGAATTTGTACTGGAGGATTACGACCAACGCGCACGAATTTACGTGCCGAAATTATCTCTCGCAAGCTTGTCCTTGGGCGTCTCGTTCTCATGGTCGCTCTGAGCGCTCCACGTGAGAATCTTGATCCATCGGTCTCACATCGCTCTTTCGACTCCGCATCGAGAGCTTGAATGAAGTCACAACAATTACTCCACCAATGTCCATGCCAATCTCTACAGCATTTTTAGGCCTTTCCATAACTTTGTGCTTTTAAAGCTGGCAAGCGGGCCACCCTGTGAAGACGAACATAGTACCATCCAATTCGCCAACACCATTATTCGTTCACAAGATAGGCGCTGGTCAAGAATAAATATGTACCATTGGAATGAGGATGTTTGAGGTGGCATGGCTGGTCATATGTCATAAAACATATTCGTAGATTTGCTTAAACTACAAAACTATGCCCCCTCCTTGAAATGAGCAAGCACCTCTTCAGATATAATTCGACCCTGGTGGCCAATCGGTAGCGCACCTCCTTTAATCTTCACCACCTGCTCCATAAGCTCTATTGCCTCCTCCACTTGCCCATTCGCATAATATGCCCTTGCAAGTTCGTGCTGTGATGCAAGCCGCCCAGGGTCAGCAATAGGTAGGGCCTCTTCTCGAATCTTCACAACTTGCTCTAGGAGCTTAATAGCCTTCTCTATTTGCCTATTTTGGAGATATGCGTGTCCAAGTATATGCTGTGAGGCAAGCTGCCCAGGGTCAGCAATAGGGAGGGCCTCTTCTTCAACCTCCACAACTTGCTCTAGGAGGTCTATTGCCTTCTCAACTTGCTTATTTTCGAGATATGCGCGTGCGAGCACATACTGTGAGACAAGCTGCTCAGGGTAGGTAATAGGCAGGACCTCTTCTTGAATCTTCACAACTTGCTCTAGGAGCTCAATAGCCTTCTCTGATTGCTTATTCACAAGATATGCGTGTGCGAGCCATTGCTGTGAGACAATCTTGTCAGGGTGGGCAATAGGCAGAGTCTCTTCTTGAATCCTCACAACTTGCTCTAGGAGCTCTATAGCCTTTACCGCTTGCCTATTGTCTAGATATGCTTGTGCGAGCACATGCTGTGAGGTAAGCCGGTCAGGGTGAGCAATAGGCAGGACCTCTTCTTCAACCTTCACAACTTGCTCTAGGAGGTCTATAGCCTTCTCCCCTTGCCTATTTGCAAGATATGCGCAGGCGAGCTCATGCTGTGAGACAAGCCGCTCAGGGTAGGTAATAGGCAGGACCTCTTCTTTAATCTTCACAACTTGCTCTAGGAGCTCAATAGCCTTCTCTGATTGCCTATTTTCGAGATATGCGCATGCGAGCACATGCTGTGAGACAAGCTGCTCATGGTGGGTAATAGGCAGGACCTCTTCTTGAATCTTCACAACTTGCTCTAGGAGCTCAATAGCCTTCTCTGATTGCTTATTCACAAGGTATGCGTGTGCGAGCCATTGCTGTGAGACAATCTTGTCGGGGTGGGCAATAGGCAGAACCCTTTCTCGAAGGTTCACAATTTGCATGTATAGTTCAAGGGCATTTTTGGAATCCCCGGTATTTAACAAGTTACCCGCATAGAGGTCGTATACTTCCAGGTACTCCATTGATGGCTCGTTACATGTGATTTCAAAAGCGCTGAAAATGTCTAGAAGAAGACTATTAAGTCTATAGTCCTCTCGGTTCCTTGCCAGGCAACGGGCATATCTGAAAAATATCGAGATCATTATGGGTTTTGGTCCGAGAGAGGATGCTGCCTTGACTTCTATATTATTGAGCAAGGTCCGCAGATGCAGCAGGAGATCTCTATGTTCATCCTTATCGTAAATAGATAGTGCAACAATACAGGCAGTAGAAATCCAGGCTTTGTGCTGCTGGCCCAGCTCCTGTCGATCTTTGGCCCAAGCGTGGGCTAGTGGATGCATCGATAGGCTCGGTGAACCTCCAGCCGGATTGCTTCGCGTGACCAAGGAAAGCGAAACAAGTAAGTCACTCGCTTTGTTAAGATGGTAGGGGTCCCATTCATCGGCTTCCATTTCCATAAATTCTGGTAACTGTAAAGCGTGCCATCGGCATAGAGTGTTTATGTTCGCCTCTGTGCCACTGACCTCGAGGACATCTCTCGAACGCTTCCAGGCATCTTCAAATATCCGAAGTGGTAAAGCATTTGAATGTAGCATTGAGAGAATCCCCAACAATCGTAGAGCATCTTTAGCATCCTCACTCTCAGACTTTTCAAAAACATGTGCCGTCGCTTCAAAGGTGGCATAAACGTTGCCATATCTTGGCCGTGCCTGCGAAGGTTGATATTCAAGAACTCGTTTGCGATGTTTGGCATACACTTCAGGATATTCGTCAAGCTGGCAGTAGCCTTTAGCAATGTATGCTCCCGCCTGGATTAGCGCAAGGGTATGTGAACCAATGAGATTCGCAATATCCTCTGTCTGTTGATCGACGGATGGCCATAGCTCATAGGCAATATTTGCTGCTCTGAGCAGAAGCTGCTTTGATAGACCGATATCGAGGTTGGTGAGTACTTCTGAGCCAACCGTGCCATATTGACTGCAGTCAGAAACACGGGATGTTATGATTACCACACCTCGGGACCCTGACGGTAGATACGCTTGATAGTCGAACTCCGGGTCGTCAGCGTTGTCCAGAATAAGGAGCCATCTATGCTTTGTATTTGCAAGAAATTGACGTGCATCATCAATACTCTTGGCTGAGGATCCAAACGCCGCCACAGCGGAAATGAAGTCTTTTTTGGCAGTAGACTCGGTATCGACATCGACCCAGAAAACGCCCCAAAACCTGTCGTTGTCAGTTAAGTCTGGGATCTATAATTTAGTCCATCAAGGGTGCTCACTCTTCCCGCAATGTATTCGCTACTTGCAAACAGATTTCCGATTTCCCCATACCTCCAAGGCCGGTAATTACAAATACTTTCTGTTTATCGGCATGCTGAGACCTGTCATTTCGTATCGCCCCTTTAATCTTATCGATAATCTCGGAGCGCCCAGTGAATAGTTTGTTGACTCCACGAGGAACCAGCCAATGCTTGTTTCCAGCCGCTTCGCTCTCTGAAAATAGTCAGTCGAAATACCCCAGATACGACGCCACATAACAAAATTCCACACTTTTTGATTGGTGCCGACTAGCTACAATTGAAGGTCCATTATCAACCATTCTCTGTATTTCAGGCAGCACTAAAGCATAATTTTCGTCATCTTTTCCAGTGAACTTGTTAAGTCCAGAGTGATCGGTGTCCAAAAATATCATCCGCCTTTCGATTAAAGTAGCCGATGATGCAGTTACAACCTCATATAATTAGCAGGAGAGGTTGGTTTGTTTGTTAGAAAGGGATACAAACCCGAGTCTTGAACAGCGTAAAGTCAGCATCCGTATTTTCGTAGAAGCACACAAAGTCCCAGTCGTGGTAGCTAGTACAGAAATCTTTCGAGAGAGAGTATAGGTCTGGATTGTCTTTTTGTAGCAACTCTAACAGGGACAGGTCGCCCCCAGTTGCCTGCGCCAGTCGTTTTCCGAGCACAGCTGCACTGCTTCCTTGGAAAGGTGCCCCAAGGAAGATTATACCTGACACTGAGAGACGAAGCTCTCGAAACTCTGAGTCCAGCGCGGCAATAACAAGAGCCTTCTCATAATCCAGTCAGTAAGCGATACCTAAAGGTAGAAAGCCGTTTAACAAACCTGTTGGATGACAAGGCCCCCAAGGCTGTGGCCAATTAGGACAATAGGTCGTTGCCGTTCCTATCGTTGCTCTTAATTTAGAAGCACTGTTACCAGTTGAAAATTGCTGAGTAACTTACGTCTGGCTTCTGCCTGTGCTGGAGCAATACGTTTAGAAACTGTTCGGCGCATTGGCGCAAGGTCGTCCTAACCCCATTCCCGGATTTGTAGGCATATGTAGCGACCCGTGCGTTCTTGAATGATGGCACAAGTAGATCGCGTGGCCACATAACCTCTTTTGCTAGCCCATTTTGTCCGTCTTGTTTTGGAGTTTTTTCATCTTTCCTAGCCCATAGTTTATTTACAAGCTTCCTCGGCGGTTTACTTTCTGGGACTTGCACTTTCTTGACCCAAGTCTTAAAAGGATGAGAGCCTAATCCTTGGACACCAACAATACTATGACGGGTTGGCATGTTACGTGCCAGTGTCGATAGGTTGACTTACTCCACTTCTGTTGTAGACCCTGGTGGAGCACCAGTTGACCATATATTAAGGCCATTATCCTTAACAGTCTCTTTAGTACAAGTCATGATCGATAGCCACCAGAGAGCAGAGATATATCGCAGTATAGAACCGAGGCGACAGTGCAGCTTTACATGGCTGATGTGTTAAGGATGTTGGGATCGCAAGGCTAGGCATCCTCCAAATGTATTCAGCCTCAAGAATCAAACCGCCAAGTCATGCACATTGAACTCGTTTAAGCGCCCTACTTTTTGTATACCTACGAAAACGTGACGAACACTTACAGCTGAACTACAGTGCATATTTTACCATGTGGTGGGTGGTACAAATAGGATTTGGTCAGTGCGCAGCCTCCAATAACCGTGGTGGCAGGGCCGTACGTGATTGGCAACCAAAGGTCCTGTAGATCACCATCCAGATGTGGAAAAAGCATCACGATAATATCATAATGTTAATTTCTCGTGCTATGCCACTTCTAGCTTTGCATCGATTGATTATATTTGGTGGGAGGGCCTTAAGGGATATAGCTCACCCTCCGTGGCTCTTCAAGAAGCTCCTACCTCCTCAACAAGCGATTGTTGTTGTAACACAATTTACTAAAGATGTCAAATAGCCTTTCAGCAACATCAACATGGCTTTACCAATATAACGCCGTCCTTATAGTATGTGTTGCGGTATCCACTTACGGGCTTGCTATCGGCCGGCCTATGTTGCAAAGTAAGCCCCTTGATCACTACATGCTGTGGTCCACCAAATGCTAATGCAGTGCAGCTGGTGCAGTGCAGTTGCCGTATGCTGAAGTTCTACGTTTTGCCTTCCCCCTTTCAACCACGCTACTGCACCAGTTGATTGCGAGCATTTTTATACTTTTGAGCGGTTGCATTCTCCTCTTCTTACAGCTGGTCCAGCCAGCATGGCCATCGGCATTTTATAAGCCTTTACCCTCAACCGACACTCCGTTAAACAACTACTTTGGTGCTAGTAGTACCAAGGAATCCCTGCTCTCAGAATGGGGCCTGCATAATGCTCGAAGAATCGTTTCCTTGGCTGGGCTCATTGCAACTGAATATGCTCTAACCAGTTACGCTTTTTGCTTTGCGCCATTAGAGATATATGTCATTTCTCGTGCATTGATCCTTCCGATATCGATATTGGCATCCAGACTCGTGTTCTCAAACCACGAAACCTTGCCGGGGGCGGGGACAATATATCCATCAATTTTTCTGTCATTGGGAACCATCTGTGCGGCATATCGACATGATCTCCCGTGGCCATGCGGTGCTGTTTTGTGTGCATTTGCTTCATCCGTACTTGGAGCCATGTGGCCTATATTCATGCAGTATGCATTTGCGAGTACTCCGGTGCCAGGGAACAGCAGCGAACACACTTCTGACCATTTTGAGCTTTTCAGAGGCTCGAAACGACAAGGCAAGCTACAAGGCATCTTTGACTTTTGGAAGTATACCTGTTGCATATCATTATTATGCGTAGCCATCTTGTTTGGCGCGGTTCTTGTCTCAGCAGAGTCACGACAAGTATTTCGGAATTTCTATGTCAACGGCGTACTTTTTCAATGGCTAATACTCCAGGTACAAGTTGGCTTCTTTCGCTTTATATTTTTCTGTAGCGCAATCTTGCTCATATATGCAACCTGTGCGACAACAACCAATTTCGTTATTGTTCTTGCATACGCATCGCAGATGGCTATTCTAACATTCTCAAATCTCTTGTCTTCGCAGAAGATAGGAATCTGTGTCTGCGTTGCTTCCGGAGTTTGGTTCTTTAATAACGACGGGAAACCCTTGAACACCCTGTTTTCCTGGATAGAGAAATCATCGCTTCCTCAGCACAAAGGATATCTTCGGATTCTCACTCTCCGGCGTGTTATCATCATGGCCCTTATAATAGTATCTCTCCTCATTGGTTCCCAGATACCGGACTTTTACAGGACAAAAGTCCGAATCCCCCCTTTTTTCCCGCCAACGCCGGATCATGACGCCTACCTCGGTCCTCGGGCTAGAACAAATATACTGGCAAATCTAGATCTTCTGGTTGACGAATGCCGAGGACCATACGAGAAGCCAGAAAAGTTACGGGACGTACGCAAGTGTATCGACTACCTAGCTACCCAACAAGATACGTATTTTCAGGCTCCCAAAGTGGAACAAACGGCAGCTACTACAGTTCTTGAAAAGGCTCCGGATACTTCGATCTGTGAAGGTCCGATCATTCTCTACCATGTTTGGTGGTCTGGATCACCATCGTGGCGCACAGAACTCTTCATCAAATCATATTTCTACACCCAGAGGCTTGCCTGCTCTCGGCTTTGGATCTGGATAAACGTCGATCATCACCCTGGTGCCCTGAAAAACTGGATGGAGCACCCAAGCTTCGCAAAATTTCTCCCATTCATCAAAACTGGCGAAATTGCGCTGAAGGAGTGGCGTCTCCCCTCCCGAGTTCCCGTCTCCCCGGACATCGATTCTCTGGATAAAGCACGTTACTACGCACAGCCGGGTCAGCCAAACTACAAGGGCGAGGTTTTTGTTGCAGATTCCATCATCCGGGATGCTGAAGGACAGGAGTATATACAATTCTACGAACCAGGCGACCAAACTCAACTCACATTCTATACCGTCGCCTCTTCCGATGCTGCACGCCTCATCATCCTTCATCTCCATGGAGGTGTATACCTTGACATTGACATACTACTTCTGCGCGACATGCGCCCTCTCTTGCTGCCTGGCCGCCCGTTCTCAGAGCGTTGGGGAGCGCATGCTGACCCAACGCTGTACAACAACGCATTGGTGGCTCTCCCTGTGAACTCAAGAATGTCGTCTTATTTACTAACAGGCGGGACGCGCATGGGGTTGATGTATCACTTCATGATTCTGGGTAGAATGATGGTTAGTGAAGGCCGTAATGAGGTCGACTCAGAGCGCGGCCTGCTCAAACTGGAGAGTGCGTTCTTTGACCCTCCGTGGCCTTCTATGGATGGCATGGCGACAGGGAGGTGCTTGGTACCGTGTTTGAGAAGCTGGAGTGATGTCTTTAAGGCGCATATCTCGGACGATGAGTGGAGTGCATATGATGGAGAAATGGCGCCCATCTCAGAGCCAGGAAATAATCGCACGATGGAGAATTTCTTTCGCGGTGCATGGGCGTACCATATGCATAATCAGGTATGTTGCAGCCGAACCTTTGGGTTAGAGGAGCAAGGGAACTAATAATGGATAGTGGAATGCTGTGTATGAACAGGGTTCTTGGATAGATGTCATTGCTAGAAGTCACGATAGGTTTTTTACCGGAGCTGGGACGAATGCATATGGAGAAAAGTGGACTGGGAAGCCGCTTTCGCATTATAAATCTGAGAGTTAAGAGACACGAGTTCTATTCAGATATACCTGGATACGCATATGAACATTAATACTAAATTCTTAAATATGGGATATGTATTATAATATAATAATAAAGGCGCGAAGCTGTTGGCGAAGGAGGATAGGTGCGATTTAAAGGTATTCATAAGCACACAAAAAGACTTATATTTCCATGTTCACCAAGAGATTTTGAAGGATTTCATAGCAGTTCAATAGGCTGCAACTATTCGTAGTATCCAATTTAACAGGCCTATCTATCCGCCACGTTCTGAGCTTCCACGTATCACTTCCAATGCCAACAACGCATCATCCTGCAGATACATTGTAGTGACGGGCCCCTTTAGCAAGTGACACAGTTCTTGCCGCAGCATGTCCAGCACTTGGTGTAAGCAGCACCAGTCTTGCCTTGCTCTTTGCATGTGTTCCAGCAAGACTCGACGATAGGCCCAGAAGGACAGGTACGGGCTATACAATCGAGTCAGTCATAGAGCTTCTAAGGCGTGGGTGACAGGCTAATCACCCTCAAGAACTGCAGCTTCAACTGGCTCAGCAGCTGGGGCAGCAGCGGCGAGTCCAATGACAAAGACGATGGTGGCAACAGAGATCTTCATTTTGGTGGTGGTCTGTTGGGGTTTGGCCTTAAGAAAGATGGTTTGTTTTGTATTCGAGATTGATGCTATTGAGATGTGACTTATTCCGCTCGACGAGGGGAATCAGCTCATTTTTATATATTCCCATCTCAGATCATACATGTCGCTGTCGGCTGCAGTGTGAAGCCGACGCCGTACGCAGGAAAGGAATAAAGCGTAATATTGCCACGCGGATACGACCACGGGATGGTTTAGGCTGAAATGCTGAAGCCAAAATCTTGATTGACAAGACATAGATATGGCATGGAAGAATGGAATATGAGAACTCCCAGGTGATAAGGGCAGCACGAAAGGGGTAGAAACATATTTTTGATTCTTGCTGGCTAATATGACCATCCTTGTCTGAGTGCTCGGGTACCATTATCCGCTGGCAATGATCAGCAGATGTTTAGGGATAAGTGAAGCATAAACTTGCGTGGAATCATCGTTTACCCCGCCAATGTTACTGTCAGAGGCTCAATTGTTGCTCCGTATACCGCTTCCAAATAACGTACAGGCCGACTGTTAAAAGGCAATGGCTTACTAGGGGCTTTCAACCCCGCAAACTCTAATCAACCCCCTGAGGCTTAGTAGAGATAGGCATTTAACCGTCCTGGTATATGTAAATTTGTAATACTCTCAACTTCATTGCCAACTGCCATCCTTTTCATGTTTGAACGAGACTTTGTAAATGTATTTCGCGTGACAGCGTGGTAATTAGCCAGATGGCTAAATGGTAAGAACCGCCTCATAATTGCGAGGTATGCGTGGAACTTCTCGTCCACATGTGCAACAGAAGACAAAACAGCGAAATCGGATATATATAGTAACGCGAAAGAAAGCGGCATAATAGTCTTGGAACCAATGAAGGTGGCACTTACCTGTACTCAAGTTGCGGCTAGGACACGCCAGATCTGTAGGCCACAACACTGCATACCACTAGAAGCCTTATGCGTGCTATATACAGTCCCAACAAACAAACCATCACAGAAACCCCTTTATGTTCACGTAGTGGAATTCGGTTGACAACGTGACGACGTCGAAGTTGTGGGGTTGAAATGACAGGGGACTGAAAACACCTTGCTGTAAGGTATCTCCCTTGAAAGTTTTACGGGTGTACCTGTAACCAAATTGTTGGGAAGACTCTCTTGGTGGTATCTATTGTGCTCGGCATTCTATGCATGCCAAAAGAGTGCGACCATTGCATATTGTAGTAGTGGGAGTGTGTTTAAAGCTAGCAATGGATCCCAGGGTGGTGTTCTGGACAGTTGTTGGACGTCCTTCGTCCAAAGGTAGTTAATGCATAGCCTAGCAAGAATGTTGAAAGACCATAGTAGTCGCCAATCGGTACCCGGGGGGTGGATACTCGGATTCAGGACGAGTAGTATCTAGAATTGACTCGGAATTGGGCGTGCCTGAGTACCTAGGTAGATAAGAATATCTCGAGAGGATGGGTGAGTGTTTGGATAGCTTAAACTGGATCTATTATAATCGAGAGATAGAGACAGCGGCTGGGCATTCGATCTGTTTGGGTAGCGGAGCTCTAGACGAGAACCTGGAGTCCCTGTTTGGAAGTTCTCCGGTCTATAATTACCGCGTCCAAACTAGCGCGCAAGAGAAGAACGATATGAGGTCAGTGAATATCCTAACGCTCCTGTTACGTTAGGACTTTGAATATTCAGATGCCGTGAATTGGATATACCTTGATCCTGCGTCTGTGTCCGTTGATATTTCCGCCTCTCTCTACTTGCCATATTGCGGAGTCTGCCTTGATAATCGTGAGTCTAACCTACATATTGCAATACTTAGTATTGATACCAAGGTGTGACCTTTGGTTCTGATAGTACTATTGCCCTATAAGTAGTAATATATTATCCTGATACGGGTTCGTCTTTTGCAATCTATGAAGTACATTAGTTATGCGTCAAGAGCATGTTATCCTCGCAGCCTTCTGGCGACTTACTTTACGGCTCCCGGGTCTTACCAGAGCGTCATTGTCTAGAGAGCGACATATGTCCGAAGTGATGACCTGGCTATCAATGCTACTAGTTGCGGGTACAAAATACATAACTAATATGAAGAGTTATTCCCGCCCTTGACTTTCTCCGACTATCCTTGATACCAACTAACATCTTAACTAATATACCGCACAGTTTTCACATCTAAAGTGCCCACAAGTGCAAGATATAATGTGTATGGTCATACCAACTTCTCCACAATTGCAACATTGCCATTGGCGTGGACCTCTCCTTATATCTTTGTAAATAGACCCAGGCTTAGTTTTCTTGGCCTCGTCCTTCTTGTCCTTATTATTCTTCTTAGAGGCAGAGGTACCCCAGAGCGAGACACCATCTTCTGTGGCCTTCTCCGAGTCAGGTACCGGTTTGGACGTAGATTCGGTTTCCTCAACATTCTTGATTCCTCCGTCGTGGCCAGGGCCAACTATGGTAGCCACCGCTAGCTTCTTCTTATCCTTATTCGAAGTAGAAGCGCCCCAACTACCAAATTCCGGTTCAGATTCCTCTGGGATATCTTCGACTGCAGCTGTGCCCATTTCTCTCTTATCGGCCTCACCGGGAGAGCTCCTCTCCCAGGACATGATCTCTCCATCATCCTCGTCATATCCCTCCTCATCTCGTGGAATTGCAGAGAGAGATATCTCCTCTAAGTGATGACAAATATGCCCAACAAAATTTTGTTGACCTGGTATATCATTACAGAAAGGGCATCTCTGGGTTGAAAGGTCTCGTGAATGCGACTGTTTTTCGATTTGAGAATCTTGTTCAGCTGATGTTGAAGGAAGATGGCAGCGCGCTATATGATCTTGAATAAAGTCAAAACTTTGGCTAGATGCGCCGCATTTCGTACATCTCCATGTTTGGTATAATTGGTGTTCTGTGAGGTGAGCTGCAAACTCCGATCGAGAGGCAAAATGGATAGAGTTAGCTTTGCAGTCTTCCACAATGCAAACATATGGCCGGAGGTCCGAGAAGGCATGGCGTCTGTAGTTTATTAGCTTGTTCTTATTTAGAATAACTATCGGGTGCCATACTTCCATTGTGACTCATTATGCACGTCTTTTAGAGTCTTCTGGCATATATAACAAATTCGATTGCCTGCCGAATCTTCTGGCGGCATTGGTTGGAGAGCGGTGGCACCTTGTTCTGTTTCCATAAATGAGCGGATCGACACCACAGACCTTGCATCTTGCGGAACATCTAGTATCTGATTGCCGCTCAATTCTGATCCAAGAGAGGAACCGAGACCAGAATCCTGGAACTTTGACTCAGCAGTATCCATAGTGATCTCCATTAGGTCAACCGGCTCCACAAGCCCCTTAATTCTTTGAAATCGATGCCAGTTTTCTGCTCCGATTCTCTCAATAAAATCGACTGTGGCATGAGGAAATCTATCCCTCATCTTTCTGCAGTAGTGTAGCTGTGGTCCCAAAATCGTGAACAGGTTCAATTCATTCTTGTATTGTTGGAAACTCTCGATATTACTTATGAGGTTTTGCTTCGAATCAGCCGATCCTTTGTATCCTTCAACGTTATAGTTGTTTAAGACCATGACGATTTCGAAGATCTGGGGTGGCTTATCTCCAGGTTTCAGAACAGACAAGAAGGATACTAATTCTTCGATGCATTCGTATTTAATTGGGTCAGTAGCCACGTCGAACTGGCTGAAGATGTGCCTTAGTCTTTCCCAGTCTTCAGTATCTGACGGTTCTTTGCGCTGTCTTCGACTCATTTTTAATAAGCGAAGTTCTGTGCAAATGGCTATGTTTGACAGATTAAAATCCATCAAGGGGTACTCCAAAATCCGTAGAAGAATTTCCCGTGCTTCGTCAAACTTGCTTTGACCAAGGAGGCAATCTGCTACAGCAATCATAGGAAATGTTTGTTGCGGAAACTCGACTTCAACTGGAACACCATCAGGACCATATAGGTTAGTAAATAACGAGTTTGCGATTATTTCTGCGGCATCCCCCCCAAAACCTTCATTACAACAGCTCACTAGAACCGTGCCAGCAAGTAGATACTCCATTGAAGACCTCCCATAGGTATTAGTTAACTCAGTAAAAGACTCTCGTAGAAGAAGGTACGCCGGACTGAAAGACTTTCTCTTTGCTTCACAGAACGCAATCAAAACTCTTGACTCCAATGACAGATTCCGCAAGCTCGGAGTAATGACATCTGCGGCTGATGATGTGCCGGCGAATAACGCATACGCTATTGTTTCCATAGTAGAGGGGACTTCGTTTGGAAACCACTGAACTGCCGTTCTGGATATTGCCCAACTTGATGGTAAGGATGCCAATGCAAATCCAATAGAAGCGTTAGATCGTTTGCTCAGATTGGTCTTCAGCGCCATGAGATCTTTCCTTGCGGCCCATGGTTGACTATTATTTGTGGATAGGATATAAATAGTAGATTGCAATAACTCTAAGTAAGACAAATCTTCCAATGCCCCTAGTCCACTGGTCCGAAGGAGGCAGATTCCTTCGCGGATTAGGTATCTAAAATTCGGAGGTGTCGTGTCCCCAAGGACTAACGAGAGTCGAATTAAGAATTTGAGAAGTGAAATTAAATATTGCCGTTTCCACCGTTTCTGTTGACTATAGTGGGGTTAGAAACTTACTTCTAACCAATAATAGGAAGATTCCCTGCCTGAAAGAATGAGCCAAATAATCCTCGATGTCAGCCGTTGTAAGAACGCTTAAGAATGGAACACAAGTCGTTTCGACTACCTCCCATAACTGAGCTTCGATTTCTTCCCATGCAATTTCACTCCAGACATCTGGAAACACCCTGATTATCAGGCCTAATATTGTGAATTGATTTCTCTTCGCGTCATCAGGTGAACTGTATTTTAGAGTTCGTTTTCGCCAAGACTCTTCCACGATAAACCATTCTGACCAGGACTTGCCGCCCAAACTTGCGATGCCATCTGCTTCAATATCCTGCATGAACCTCCCCACATCGTTGCTCTCACCAAAAAGATCTGAATACAGGCTCTGGCTGTAGTGGTCTTCGGGGATCCTTTCTAGCTCACCATTGTTGCCCCATTCGTACTTGCGCTGTGCAGTTCGAGCGAACAGAGCCTTAGGTATGCGAATGCATTTGAAGGATGCCAAAAAAAGGCGTTGCTGTTGATCCGACTCCATTCTGTAGAGTGTTATGTTATGTCGTACAGATATCCCCGGGCTACAAAAAGCCTCTGCCCTGTCATGAGGGTTTCGCCAGTGGGTATAGCTGTCTTCCGTCCCATAAAGTTTTGCGGCTCTTGTCGAAGGACACAATCGGTTCGCGCACAGCGGTTAAAATGCTGCATTGTCATATCCTTCGCAGCCGTTTTATCGCAAATACAATAATGTGCTTGCTAATAATGCCTACTGCTTGGCAACTTGCTGACGTGGCAGAGGAATACAGGTGTGTTTCGCTAATATGGAAGGATCGAATCAGAGACAGATTTGAAGCGCCAACTACTACCCTTTCTGTGATTTCCATGCAGCCTCGGGATTTTCATAGGCTCATAGCTAGCCGCTTCTTAGCCAGGGCTAGATATTGACATATACCTCGAAGTATTCCAATATAGATTGATGGTACTATATGGATGAGCTCACACTCTCCCAGTTAGTTGAGAAATATTCGTTATCTTAAAATATTTATGAGAGAGCTCCGTAGCCTCACAACCGGGCCATTGGTAGAACTAGGTCGAAGTTTGAAGTACTCATTGTCCACCTATTTCACCATCTTTCATCGATCACTATGGCGAAAGTCTCTTCAAACACCCTTCGCGTCACTAACATTCCCCCACAAGTTGACAAGGCTACCTTCATCGAGTTTGCAAAACAGCGTAGTTCGGAGACTATTCATAAGGGTTGGGGTTGGCGATCCCGTTCAGTATGTGGAAGCGAGAATCCAACCGTATCTCTTTCTCCTCAATTCGACGGTCATGTTGGCACAATCACTCTGCCATCCAAGGAGCACAAGGAGGCTGCTTTGAAGAACAATGACACGGAATGGAGGCTAGACGATGTATTCAACGGTATCACCGTGTTGTTTTCACCTGAGGAACCTGATATCGAGTACAAAACTCAAATTTTCAGTTACTACATATAAATACTGACTGCAACAGCATCTGCGCTATACATGGACTGAATGGGAACGCGTTCGATACTTGGGCAGCACAATCCAATGCCAGAACGACAATGTGGCTCCGGGATCTATTGCCAACAACAAAGCCATTCGACAACGCTCGAATAATGACTTTCGGGTACAGCTCTCAGTTATCCAATAGACAGAACCTCTCAGGTATAATGGAATGGTCACACTATATGCTTATATCCGTAGGTAATGTCCGACAGTCGGAAAAGGTAACATTCAACACTGAGGATTAATTCGTTAGACCTTACTCACAGCATTATGAATAGGAGAGAACCAGGCCAATTCTGTTCGTTTGCCATTCGTTAGGTGGACTTGTAGCACGGCAAGTAGGTGTTCTGCGAGTTTTAACCAGTGCTGAAAGGACTTCACAGAGATGCTGACACCTCCAGGCAATGATCCGACTGAACGAGTACGACAAGCCAGAATATCGAGGAGTTCGACTGGAACGTTGCGGCATCCTGTTTCTGAGTACTCCTCATTCCGGTACAACAGAAGCAGACTGGAATTCATTACTGCTTGATATTGCCAACGTGAGCTGGGGTGTTCGGCTGGAAATAGTAGACTCTCTAAAGGCATTTAACCCCACCTCCTCCGAGAGCCAGGACCAGTATGCGAACATGAAAATCAAGCCACCAGTTGCAGCTTTGTATGAGACACAAAAGACCAAAGTTGGGGGATTTAACCGACATGTTTGTATTATCACGTAATAAAACAAGCAGACTAATTGCTAAATATTTCAATAGGTTGTTACTCGCCAATCCGCAAGTTTTGGAAATGTCACTGCCTCTCCTATGGCAAATGTTGACCATAACACAATTTGCAAGTTTGATTCAAAATTTGAGGGGTTTATAGATGTGGTGACTCAGTTACAACATTTGAGAAGCGTGTTGGTGAGCGGGAGTAATGCACCTCCTACATTTGACGTAAGTGGGCATTGAAGTCCAAAATATATGGAGATAGCAATTCGTATTCTCGTATTTGAGACTTTCTTCTACTTTCAATTCCTAGAGGTACCAGCCTCAGATCCCTACGCTATTGAACTCGCTAACATATGTTTGTCGTAAAAGAGGGCGTGGCTTCCGCCTCCAACCGCTCCAAGCTGCCCCCTCCCTAGGGATAAGAAGTTTTTTGAGGGGAGAGGTTTAAATATGAGGCGTCCATTAATCGGCCGAGTAAGTGAATTGAACTCAGTGTCAAAAGCTATAGAGTCATCCCAGGATAGTGGAAAGACATCTATTGCCATTTCTGGAATTGGCGGAATTGGGTAAGAAATCTCGTGAATGTTATTTATTATCCACTGTAGCTAATGTTTTTCTTAAATTACAGAAAAACAGCAACTATGCTAGATATTGCACATCAGGAATTAGACTGTCGGAATATTTTCTATGTTCACGGTAACGATAAAGCATCGTTAGACCGCGCATATATTCATATTGCTCGGCGAATTGGTTCTGAGTATCTGATGAAAGAGTTTCAAGGAAAGGACCTCCAGGAAGCTTGGAGGAACGAGAGACCGGAAGAGAGAATTGAAAGGTTTAAGGCTTGGCTAGAAGATACGGAGAACGAGAAATCGCTGTTCCTCTTCGATGACGTAGACGGAGTTCAAGGAGCTGACAGGATTGAGGAAACAGTTCCTCCCGAGGCACAAACCGTCTTATATACGACACGAAATCCTGTGATTCGTGACCCGGGGTTTCACTTTCACAGAATCAGAATAACACCCCTGGACACCAATACCCTTATCAAAATCATGGAGGCCGTTCGGAATGAGGAGCTGACGGACAGTGAAACGTTCGGCGATCTTTTTCAGAGCCAAACATTGCTACATATTGCAGGAATAGTTCACGGACATCCTCTAGCTGCATCTATCGCCATCAAATACATCGTCAGAGTGGTTTCGTACAACAACCCCGCAACTGCGGGGCAAGCTTTTATTGAGATGTTCAACAGCAACAACTACAAAGAGAGAGAGGAATTCCTAAAGTTTAGTCCAGAAAGTATGTCTATAATGGAAACATTCCATGTTTCTCGAAGAAGGCTGCGCGAACCAGATGGCCAGGCATGGAGGCTTATGCAGTTTCACTGTATGCTAGATACTACTATATCTGGAACTAGCTTCTTCGACCACACCTGCCCTATAACACCAGAAGAGTTTCCTGACCATGATATCCTATCTACAGAAAGCTCATATCTACGAGGCCGCCTTTCTAGTGAAATCGAGAGTGTTTCGTTTGGCGAACGAATTCAATTCTCAAAACCACTAATGTTCCACCCACTCTGGCTCGAGTGTACTCGCCACATGATGGGACCTGCAGGCAGATTGCGTTATGCTCGTCAAGTCCTTCAAGTCTGCTATCACTCTTACATTAGCCAGGTTAACCAGGATAGCAGTGATGAGGCGGGAACGAGAGCATCTAGCTTTTTAGCCCACGCCCGTCATTGCATCGCAGTGTGTATGAACTTCAAGATAAAGTTTAAAGACTTAAATATCTTGGACGCTATTCAGGAGTGGGTACATCCCCCAACGAAAAAGCAGCGTCGATGAGGGAGGAGATGGGGCGTTCTATCGGCTTGAGTATAAAACCGCCCAACATCTCTCGCTTGTAAATTAGCTAGCCTAATATACCACACCGCATCAATATAATAGAATACCAAAAGCAATATAATTGTTAAAATTATATTCGAAGGGGGTTGGGGCTTTTTTAACGCCACAGATGGCTTGCGATTGTGACGCCCAACACAGCCTCGCTCGAATAGGCAACCACCTGATGCAACTATAAGTTGTCACCTTAGCCAGCCAGCACAATTCTGACTTCGCTGCTCCATGCATTAACTTACATATGCTCTGTCATCCATACGCACTAGAAGCTCGTATTAATTACTAGCAACAGTATCGTAAGTGTGCGTGCGAGAACGAGCATAGGCAAGGTGCTGAGCTAGCTTACGGGGGTTAGTGCTGTACCTTGATGTTTACCCATTGAGGCTGATGATCATGCTGCCTTGTGTCCATTCTCTCCGGCTAGACATTACGGTGTACGATGGCGTGCGTCCTTCGCTTCAATATTGGCTCCTTGATCTTAAAACCTCTGAACAACCACCGCTAGCCTATATTCCGCCGCCCATAATAACCCCGAACTTCCAAGTTGTCGCGCATTATGCCGATAGAGATAAGTATTCAAGATACAATATTACCGCCAGTTTGATCGGGCAAAGGCGTGAATGTCAGCATTAGAATCCAGCTCTCCAGATATGCACAGTAATAATTTATTCGATAGATCCTGCAGCGGCATTGTAAGAGTAAGCTATGGAGTTAGAGAATTTGTGGCTAGAGGTGGTAAAGGCTTTACAAAAACCCTTGCGACTAACTATATTGGTCCTTGGTCATAAGCAAGTCCAAAAGTTCTGACAAAAGGGAAGCTAATTTTGCAAGCGACTGTAACTGGGGGTGGGTGGATGAACAGGGATGAAGGTTTCGTAAACAAAAATAAAAGGAATTCAATAGCGGCCTGCAATGCGGTCGGACGCCGCTACCCTTGAATGCGAAGCACGCTAAACCAACTGCCAAACCCGTAGCACTTCACCTTGCTCTGGAGCATGAAAACAGATATCTTCTTCACTCGTGAATGACTGTCTTGATTTAAATCAAAAAATCTTGGTCATCTCACGCCATTTTGTAAATGTTTTAAGCCTCGGGCATTTTAATTGTTGATGGATCCCATGGATGCCGCACATGCCGATAAAGGGCCTGCTGCCGCCCGGAAGAGGAGACGGAATAGGCCCCCTGTTTCCTGCAACCACTGCCGGATAAGAAAGTAAGATGGCGCTTGAGAGATTCGGGGAGCTAGATATCTCTTATCTCGTGAGGTTCATATACAGGCTGCATTATACTAATTGTGTCGTTCCAGACTGAAATGCAATCGCGTGCAACCGTGCGGGGCTTGCGCCAAATCTGGAGATGCTTCCACATGCCACTATGAGTCCCGCGGCAATGCCAGAGATGACCAAATCGTTATGGATAGATCCACGAAAAACGCTTTGACTACTCGTATTAACAAATTAGAGGCCATTTTACGGTCTGTTATGGGAAGCAAAGACCAAACTCCTCAGTCCGATGACTCAAGTCACGTGGAGGATCAGGAATTTGATGGCATTACAGAGTCATTAGGGGCTATGAAAGTTGATAAGTCGAATAACACCGAGTACCTTGGTTCGTCACATTGGGTGTCGATCTTGGCTGAGGTCAGCTTTTAACCCCCTGAGCAAAAACCGCATTGTATCGTTGTCTGGTTAGCTTATTCCTCTATCAGATTGACGAAATCCGGACCTTCTTTGTGTCGAACCACGAAGACTACGAACGCAATGCCTTAATGTATAAGGAGCGTTCGTGGGAGGCTAAAGGTAGATCAGGCCTGCTTCGTGGGACAGGCCCAAAAGTTAGCCAAGAAGAGCTGGTAGTTCAATTACCCCCGAAAGCTATAGTCGACATACTTGTTGATCGTTACTTTAGTGTTTACGCCTGGACAATGCGTATGTTTCTATGATTTCCTCGGCATGATAGTTGCTAACACTCTATAGCTATTATACACGAACCTACGTTTCGTAAAGAGGTGAGCTTCCAGTATTAAACTCATTGAAACTTGACGCCTAATAAATTGTATTAGTATGCAGCTTATTGGGATGACCCTTCGCAACGGCCGATTGTATGGCTTGGGCTTCTGTTTGCAATGTTACACCTAGCGGAACTATCTTATGGAGACTCGACTGAGATGCCTCCTATCTTGGCTGATGCCCTTCGGACGCCTTGGGAATTTGGAAAACGCACAGTTGAATGCCTCATAGCGGCGGATTATACCAACCCTGTCCATTATACCATTGAAACCTTGATGTTATATATCGAGGTCGAATGGATGACTGCCCAAGATACTGGTATGGAAGGCTATCTGGTACTTGGCGTCACTATCCGTCTTGCCATGCGAGCGGGGATACACCGTAACGCAGACGACCATCGACGCATCAAGCCGTTCCTGGGAGAAATGCGTAGTCGCCTCTGGGCTGTCATACTCCGGACAGATCTACTCTATTCATTCAAACTAACATTTCCTACCACAATTCGCAGATGCGACTACACCTGCGCGACACCACGCAATATTTCCGACGAGGACTTTGACGAGGATACCGTAGAGTTCCCACCCTCGAAGTCTTTGGAAGAATTAACAGAAGCTTCTTACACCATAGTCAAAGGAAAGCTCCTCCTTGTCCTTGGAGATATCATCGAACTCATCGGATCTCGTACTAAAATCAGGCGCGAGGACCTCCAAAGACACGATGAAGCTCTTCTGGAAGCGAGAGAGCTGGTACCTCAATATCTCCGCGTCCAACCATTTACTCCTACGGCCAACGACACAGAGACAGCGAAGCTACAGAGATCACGCATCGATATCGATAGTGTGTATCATCTAGGTCGCTGTCTCCTATACCGGAAGTTCGTACCATTGGCCCGTCGTTACCCATCAGCGATTGGATACCGCGATAACTGCATAGACGCAGCTATGGCATTGCTTAGCCATCAAGCTGCGTTAGCTTTGGATCATAGTGTTACCTATCCACGCAATGTCACGAAACGACACTTCCACAGACTGACGACGCACGACTTCTTCCTGGCAGCGATTATAGTGGCTCTGGATCTATACGCCGAAGTTCAGCACGGAGCCGATGGCCAAATATCAAGTGAAGCTTCGCGTTGGGGCTCTAATCGGAAATTCGAAATGGTGAATGCGCTGGAAATAGCCCTCGGATTCTGGAGGCTCGGGAAGGATGACTCTGCAGATGCTGCCAAGGCATACGGTGTGTTCTCGTTTGTGTTGGATAAAGTAAAGGCTACGCAATGGCCAGTTCCAGTAGTGGAAGATCCAAAGATTCAACTGAGTAATGATGGAATGCACCATATGGATCCGGTAGTTCTGCCACAGGAGCGGATCACAGAGGTAGTAACAGATGTTACGGGCTTTGAATGGGTAAGATACTGCTACTAAATCTTAAGGTTGGCAACTAGATTACTGACAATGTGTTTTTCAGGGCATGTGGAATGGCAATTGGAACGCTGTCGACGATTACTCGACCCTCCTCCAGTGGCCACCTGTAAACTCTTTCGACGGACAACATTCTACAATACAATAGTATCAAAAGGGGCACAGGTTGCTAGATTCACCTGGCCTTCCTGGGATAGGAAGGTTTTCCGTTGGATAACATCCGAACCGAAGCATCAGGACAAGTGCACCTACTACGACGAAAAATGAGGCGCTCCAGTATGTTGGTACTGATCACACGGCGGGGGAGAGTGACTGCGCGCCTCGCTGCCTTGCAGTTCACATTCAGGCGCAAGCGAGGAGGCTGGACAGTGTAAAACTGCACCATACCAATAGCCGACACCGACGCCGGCGGCTATTGAAGGATTTGGTCAGCGAGGTCGGGCACCACGAGGTTTATGGAGATCATAAGGTCATGGCCTTCTGTTTCGGACCCTGGAGGCTGGGATATTTCATGAATGATGAATGTTTTTGTGGGCTGGGTGAGACATTGCTATCTTAGCATGACCTATTTGGAGACATAAATGAATCTGGAAGCTGTTATATATAGCCAGAACAAAAATTATAGCTGGGGTCTTACCCTGTAACCCACTGTCCTTTGATGTCCACTACGGCCCGGTGCTCCCATGCCCTCTAGTGTCAGCATATCCCCAGAGCACGAGTGCTGCAAATTTATAGAGATCATAAGATCATAGCCTCTGTTTCAGACCCTGAAGGCTGGGAATTTCCATGAATGACGGTAAGGTAAGACATGGATGTCTCATAATGATCTCGCTTTGAAGATAAAACTTCCCAAATTTATATATTCGAGAACCAAAATGGCTGGGTTGTCTATCCCAATCGGGTTTGCTCCGAGCTTCACTGCAGCTCAACGATCTAATGACCGAAGCCACCATGTATGAGAGGACAACTGACGCCAACATGAAGACCATTATCAGGCGCCGCGGCAGGCGCGTGGGTGAAGTCTGCATAGTCATTCATAGCCGATATACACTTACGAATCAAGCAAACAAGACCGTTCCAGAACCGAGAATCCACCTCGAAGTCTCACCACCCCCTTCTTTCGACACCTCCCTCGCTTCTGTTCCTCCCTCCTGCCCCTCTCCCCCCTCGTGGCCCCATCCGTCACTCCCTCTCTTCGGCACCTCCCTTTCACCCCACCCTCCTCATCCCTCACCTCCTTTCTCCCCTACCGCTCCTCCCTTTTTTCCCGCTAGACGTCAGAAGAAGTTTCCGGCTAGGGAAATAAAATCAGAACCAAAGGGAGGCAGGTGCACAGCATTATCGTATCTCGATTTTTACGGGTTATGAATACCAATTTCCAGCATCATCCAGCACGGCGTTTTCTATAACTTCTTGTCACGGGTATCTATGCCAATGCCGGATACAGAAGGCCGATTTAAAGTGTGTATTTTTCAGCTAGTAAAGTGCAATCAACCTCCTTTCTCATAATTTTGTTGAAAAATATTAATATAAACTCGTCTGACAAATATAATATTTCTGCATTGAATTGATATATTATTATAAGCCTATGTGAAATAATTATAGGCAAAGCTTGCATACTTTATAAGATATCACCAGTATAACTCAGTCTGTTACAGCCGAGTCAGAGAATCCGACGCCGAGTATGTATGAGATTCTTCCATTTTATCATTTATAGCCGCCGCAGCTCCAAAACTACCAAGAACTCCACGCCTGAATCCATGAACTACTTTCAAACTCTGATACTCTTCAGACACGCACCAAAGAATGTTAAAAATAACAGGCTGAAGAAATGTCCAAACCGACAATGTTTCATCGTCGTGCTCACCTCCGACGTTGATAGGGATATCACCGAGGCCGCCTTGGCGGCCTCGGTGATGCCATAAACATTCACATAAGTCATGTGATCATTATTTACAAATCCTCCCTTCATTACATCTCTCATCAAGAGAGGCAATCCTAGAGGCCTTAGAGGATGCAGTCTTCCTCATGGCACTTACCTATTCCACCAGCTGGCCTAGAAATTACAACGATATAACCACACTAGCCACGTGATATAAAAACACCCTTTAGTCACGTGCATATATGAAACCTATTCTCACGATATCTCAAAAAACCAGCGACGACGACCTCAACACCGCGCTCAGACCCCCCAAGTAGCAAAAATGAAGCGCAGAATTTTCCGAAAACTCTTCCCTACCTCCCCCAACCTCCCCCCCCACCCCGTTACGCCCCGCGCCGTTTGGCAACATGGCACCGGAGCGACAGCTCATCTCTCAGCTCTCACCTTTACTTGCCCAATTGAGCGGTGAGAGAGGGTAAACGCGTCCCCCTTCCCACGTGTAAAGCTCCGTAATCAGACTGGTGCGCTCCTCGGCAACACGTCAGGGCTGACAAAATCGCGTCTTCCCTCGTCGCAGTGTTGTCTTGCAACCCCGAAGTGAAAATTCTGTCGCATGAAAACTCTGTTCGTATTAGGCAAGCTCGGCCTTGTTGATGGGGCCGAGTGCCTGAAATGGGCTGACAGGACCCGGAATGGTTAGGGATAACATGGAAATGGGTAAGGGAAGGGGGGGGGGCAGATGGAGCGACGACGAAAATGGCCGCTCGATAGCGCAGGATGCTGCATCTGCAGGCTGAGATTAACATGGCGGTGAGCGCGCGCTAAGCCGGGGTCGCGCAGGAGTGGCAGCACACCTCGCTGCGTGAGTGCGGCGGGAGTGTAGGGCGGTAGGCGGGAAGAGAGTGGGCAGCGCAGCGCATTGGTCCCACTGCGGGTCCCGCGCGAAAGGGCTGGGGAGAGCTGGTGTGGAGTGCGGCAGGTATGGGATTTTTGTGTGTGTGGAGGATGTGTGTTTGTTTATGGGGATTGAAGAGAGCGGTCTGGGAATTTGATATTGGGATGGAGGGATTAGATGAAGAGATTTTTTAGATCGTGAGGGAGTGAGGGTGGGTACGATGCTGTTGGATCGTGGATCTAGATGGATACATCGTGGTGGCTGGCCGTTAAACGGCTTTTCTTGCAACGGGAGAATTCACGGTCGTTGATTGCGAATTTGAAGTCCAACAAAAAACGACGGCCACGATGTCTCACCGCCGCCCTTTTCATCGTCGTGACCCAGCACCCCATCCTGCACAGCGTGCCGATAATCCGAACTTCTGTTCTCCTGCTCTAGTTGACGATGCTCACCAGCCCTCTGCCCGGCCTTGCCTCCCTAAACAGGTCATTCAAACCCTCTCCAACAGCCAGCAGACGCAGTCACGCCGCCAGGCACGCACCTGCAAACACCTCGCTCTCCTGTCTCGGATTTGCATCCCCGGGACACGCTGCGCGACGTCGGCTCTGGAGAGACTCAGACAAGTCAGGTCAAGACAAGACATATGAGCGTTGTGCTGCGCTTACCCCGGACTTTTGACTTACTCTGAACTGCCGAGGGTGAGCGTTGTTGTGGTGATTCTGGCAATGCTTGTTAATGTGCCTGTGTTGTGCTTGTGCCTGTGGTGGTGTTATTGCTCCTCCTGCCGACCTCTTCTAAGACAACACCCAGCCACGTAGCGGAGAGGTGACCTGTCAAAACCCACCAGCGCGTGTCACGACACCAGGACAGGACCCTTCGCACCCCATTGTCTCCCTCTCCCCGCCCCCGCACCGCGAGGTTGGCGGGCACAAACACAAGCCGCTCACCAGCCCCTCGCCCTCATCACTCGTCGAAAGTGAGCGAGTGAGTGGCATCGTTGAAAGTGATACAACAAGCAGTGCATCACCAACACGGCAGGCGGCCTAGCGGGCCATCTCTGTGGCTGGCAACTGGCCACTCCCACGCCCTCCGTTGGCAAGCACGGCGCCATAACTGCATGTCAGGTACCTAAGCAGCATGATCGGTGTCTTATCCTCCCTCCACGTATCAAGCCCCAGCGTTGGTGCAGCACTTGGCCTTTAGGATCTAGCCTAACGCCTGCATCAGCCTCGCTCCATTGGCTGTGTCAAGCCAGTTGGCTGCTCGTTACGGACTATCCATATCCATATCTGCAGATGCAGAGGGAGGTGGTTGGGAACGGCTGGCGGGTCGGCCTCGTAGACCCGTCGCTGTGCTTGGAAGTGGGAAGGAATGGAAAGCGAAGGGGATATTCCCATAGTAGGCACTGGACAGATGAAGATGCGGGCTTGTTGGCTGGGAAAGGCGGTTGGGCACGTGTACATGAACTTACCTCACCTTACATACCCTCTCTACTCCAGTCCCGTGCAGTCGCCACGACTACGCACTGCACACATAGTAGTACGCTCACGTACTGTAGTCAGCCTTCCAACCATTCGTGGCTGGCGCGCGGCAGCCCAGCCCCAGCCCAGACCAAAGGAACAGGCCAGCGGCTGGCACGGCATCGGATTTAGAATACGGACGGCCATTGAAACGGTCGTCCGCTTCAAATCTACATGTTGGGAGGATGTAGACAATACCTGAGCACTGTACCCCCATCCTCGTTAACAGCAATGGCTAAGGGATCGGAGAAACAGACTCAGTGCCGCCTTTCGCGGGGTGTAAAGCCTTCTCCTAGCCTCTCCACGGCGTCGACGATCTCCAGCCCAGAGGGCGGGCGAATCGGCTAAGTGGGAGTTAATTCCGCTGTAGACGACACTGTAAAGCGGCAGAGTCCTTTGAAACCCCAAACAAGGCCATAGGCTCGCCTGCTCGCCCGCCTGTACCGCCCCAAGGGACGAGTCGTCTTGGCCGAGACGGAGGGTTGGTGGTGTGCTGCGCGGGAGAGTCATTGGTTGGTCACGCAGCCCGGTTTGAAGGTTATTTTCTCTTTTGATGTCTGGAGACGAGGGGTGGGAGCTAGGCTATTTACTGCTGAGGCAAAGCAGCGTGCCGACTACAGTACGGCCTTGCGCTGAGCAGGTTTTGCGTGTCGTCGATCCCGCGCATGGCGCGATGCTGGAGCGTGAGATACGGTTTGATACGGTGATAGAGGATGGTTCGAGCTTCATCCTGCTTAGGGGGCAGATAACGGATAAAGAAGCTGGGACGTTTGAGAAGGGGGGGAGAGCATGGAGGGGTAGAGGGGATGGAAACATCGGACCAGTTTAAGTCGTGATGCGATGCTTGATGTCGAGTACTCTATCTGATGTGTTTGATCGTTGAGGGGGAGGAAGGTTGATGAAACCGCGTTAAGTCCCTGACTAAGGTTGGCGATACCTCGCTCACTCACCCAACTCACAGCAAAGGAGGAAGTACCTTCCACCCCCTCCGCCATCAATGCCTTGAGGCCGGTGCTTATCGAGCGGAAAAGGAGTGAAACAACCACGACGTAGCACGGGATTCGCGGCCCCTACAAAGCCCATAGTCCAGTCCATAGTCCCAGCATAGCGTCGCACTTGCACGTAACTATACCCGTCCCTGTCCACGGTTCAACACTTCTCTCATTCCACGGTACAGCCAGTTAAACGGGGTGGCCAGGAGAGAAGGGAAGCCCGAAGGCCGGAGCGAGGAGAGAAGTGCAGCATCGGAGGTGGGTGTGAGACAATTTAGCCGTCGTGATGATGGCACACGATCACCCATTGAGGAAACTATTGATGCCATCGCGTCGGACCTGCCGTCACAGTGCGCCGCGGGGATCAGCGCCACACACTCCGATTGAATGGATGGCAACAAATGCCGTCTCGTAGCTCTTTGTTGAGTTCCATTGCTAAGGCCAAGCTAGAATTTGAGCATGTGGTCTGTGGATGGGAAATTAAGATTGTGACAAACGGGCAACGGCGGTCGATTGGAGGTCGATCGATGGGGGTGGTTGGTGCGAGGTGGTTGGTGAGCAATACTGTAACTCTGTACTGTACAGGTGTACTCGGTCGCTGGGTGGTCAATGGGAAGAGTTGTTTGGCACCCCTTGTTGAGAGTGAACAGTGAACAGGCTGGCCTTGTTGTGCTATTTCCGTTGATGATGTGATGCCATGGCCTATGGGACTGCGCCGAGGTACAGTACGGACAGTACGGACAGTACAGTACACGGAGTACTGTACCGCAGTTGCTTTCCCCACAATCTAGATGCTCCTACCCGCGAAACTCTCAATGAGCCAGTTCAGGAGACGTATGGTAGGAGAGAAGGACAGAGGTACTCCGTCCTCCGAACACTTTATCACAGTACTGTATGTACAGAGTACGGTCACAGGTGAACCGTTGGCTGACGGTTGATGACTCGCGCTCCTGAATCTAGACGCGCTGGGCAACGCAACCCGGCTATCCGCCTTCATGTGGTTACGCAGCTTTCGTCATCTAATTTTGGATTAATGGATTAATCGGGATGAATTGTAAGGCGACATCTCCATCAATAATCATAATAATCGTATAATCTAGAGAAGAAAGACCCCGAAGCTTCCATTGCCAGGACTAGAGATTATTGTAAATTGTGTACTATACTTTGTTTGTATACTACAGTATACGTACTCACTTCCGCTCTCGTTTCTTGGGGGACCCTTCGAGTGTCTTCGATGTGTCTTCAATAGGCGAAGTGCGAAGTGTGGTATGGACGGGTGGTGTACGCGCATGATGCCTCTCCTGCCTCTTCTTGGTCTTTGCTTGGTCTTTCCTTGGGCTTTGAATTGCCAAGAGTGTGGATGGTATGCTCACTGTTTGGTGTGGATGCTGCATGTTTAGGGAGAGGAAGGAAGGCTGCATAAGATTGCTTCACAAATGCAGCCAACCAGGTGTTTGCACTAGGATTATAGTATGCATTATAGTATGGACTGTAACCCTTTGTAGGCGGCATTTATAGAAGATACTTGTGATCGTGTGCAGTTGCGCATAGTAAAGTTAAGTATAGAGTATATTTATGTATGGTGGAAACTGATGGAAGAGTACCTCTAAGAATACTGTGAAAGCGGCAACAGGTGGTGTCTCATGTTGCTGAGCTAAGGTGGTCGATCGGGGTTCATCGATTGGTCTCCAGAGAAGAGAGGAGGGACGTGCATTGAGCCAAATGCGTCATAACACACTTGCTGCCTCGACAACTGGAGAGTACACATCGCAGTACATTAGAGTACAGTAGTAGTATTTTAGAGCACAGTAGAATACAGTAGAGGGTAAATTAGAGTACAGTAGGGTACACTTAGTACCAGTTAGTTAACAGCTAGTCTGTTGTGCTGGACACGGTCAGGACCAACCGTTCATGGTAGAAGGCCACTTAATCAATCCGTGGCAATCTCAGGCCAATCTCAGGCATCTACTGCATGTAAACAGACGTCGTTGTTGTATGGAGTGTGTATGGGGTTGCTGCAGGAGAAGATGTAAACAAGCAAGGGATGAAGGGGGAAAGAGTCGGAAAGAGTCTCTGATGATGAAGAATGGTCTATCAGTGACGAATTGGCACATGATGAATGCAGGTTTCGGGATGAGATAGGAAGGCTGTAATCTATGGGCAATCTATGGAGATAACATGATGCCGATTGTGCTTGTAGAGCTGGATTGTACTATGGTATACCACAGTAAATGCTCACTGTTGCTGTTTCCCCTATTCTTTTCTTAGTAAACAGTACAATACAATACTCGGAGATGAGGTTGACGTATGGTCTTGCTCGGCCCTCCGAGTCCTGCGAGTCTTGCTTCTGGTGGTTCAGTCTCGGCCTCGCTCTTTGGTGGTCTCGTGTCCAGTATTCCCCCTCGACCGTCTTCTTTCATATTTACACGGTTGGTATGGTTACGGCCGGTTCAATCAAGACGGGAGGGGCATGTACTCTCTTACAGTAACTTTGACTGGAGGGTACCTCAATACCTTCAACCCAAAAATGGAAGATTGGCGGTTGCTCCAGCACCTTCTACACCTTTTGCCAGCGTGCCACCCTTCGGCCCACGCTAGTGCTCAGCCTGCCTTAGCGCGCCTTTGACCGCCCAGCAGTTCCCAGCATTCCCAGCAATTCCCACCTTTTTTGTACTGTACCCTCGATACCGTACCGTTTCCACCCAAGCATTCTTGCCTCAGGCAACACTACTCGACCATTATTGGCCCATCCGCGGCGTCAAGTCAAGTACACCCTGATATCCCCGTCCATGGCCTGACCCCATTTCCTCTCCATCCGACTATCCTCCTCTTGCTTTCTTCCTTCCTCTCATCCACATCACAACTTCATTTCATCTTCCATATAGGACTGGACGCAGCTCGATTTCGTGCACGCAGTTGCTCACCCATCCTCCTCTTTCTCCTCTTCTCTTTCCCCCAAATCTCTCGATCTCCGACTCATCCCCCAATCGCCACCTAGAACCTCGACCCCTTCAATTCGTCACCGACTTTGTTGAGACAAACCACATCGAGGAATCAACAACACAACAACAAATCATCATCCTCGACATCCTTTGTGTCGAACCAACAGACTCTTTCATCACATATCTTGATAATTCAAAGCCGCAACTGTTCGCTATAAACCGGTTTTGCTTGGTCTTGCTCTCAAGGCTCCATACGCGTACACCACCATCAAGGTTGTCGAACAAGTTCGTGAACACGGCGGCCGAAGAGTCACATCTTCGACTACCTGTTCTAACAATCAACTTCGTCAGCTGATGACTGCCGTATCGCTATCAGCCTCCTTATAAAAGCCTGCTGGCTCTATCTCAACGATTTCGTCGACCGCACCATCGTCGAGTCATACCTCCCTCCCCCTCAATCTCGTCAGCTCTGCTCCACATCCCGCCATCAACATCATCTTCCGGCCACCTATTCACGGCCACTTTCGATTCTCCAGGACAACCAACATCTTCTGTTGATTGACCACCTCCCATTCGCCACTACTTCTTTGTTGGAGTCGACATCCTCCAGCAAACCAAACACCACTCTTTTTTCGAGACTTTCATCACTCGTCGAACCCCGTTCGCAGTTCATCCGATTTCTCATGTCATTATAACGATATATATTATTTTTTTCCTTTCCGGACACTCGTCCACCTGTCGACCTTCATCCGTTTACGATCAATCGATCACTTCTCTTTTGTTACCAGCAATTCGATACCAACCAATGAGCCACTGACACTATACGATACGGAGTTTCAACTTTTTTTTCCTCTCTTCAATACTATACGGAGCATTATTATCTCAAGCAACACTATCAATCACCTCAGCACCATCACCATCCTTTTCACCACCTCGTCTTGTCCGCCGTACATTCAGCAAAAGACTGCCATCCACCACCTTGTTAAAACAGACAAAAGCGTTCGACTCATATTGCCCTCGTTAGGCTAATACGTTAAGAATCGTTTGGTGTATACTACAACAATCAATCACCCTCTCTCATAATCTCTATCCTCATACCCTTCTTATCCTCGACGGCTACCACCTTTAAAATGGACTGCTTAAGAGACAACTTCTACGATGGCTTGGTTCTTGACGGCCGCTTCAAGACTGTCTCGCCTTTGAACCATGGCTCCTTTGGCATGGTCTTCCTGGCGAACGATCTCCTCACTGGCGAGAACGTTGCCATCAAGTGCCTTACCAAGAAGTCTGCCGCCAAGGATGTCCAATCCAACTTTGCCATCGATGAGAAGTCCGAGGAACTGGCTTGCCACATCCTTCTCGGCGATCACAAGAACACTGTCAATCTTATTCATTCTTTCGAGACGGACAACCACGTCTACCTCGTCCTAGAGTTTTGCTCCAATGGCGATTTGTACGAAGCTATTCGCACTGGTTGCGGCCCACTAGAAACTGAGCACGTTCGGGATTTCATGATCCAGTTAATCGACGCGGTCGAATATATCCACTCCAAGGGCATGTTCCACCGTGATATCAAGCCCGAGAACATCTTTCTCATGAAGGATGGCAGCATGAAGCTCGGGGACTTTGGGCTGGCAACCAAGGACACCTGGTCATACGAGACTACTGTTGGTAGTGACCGCTACATGGCCCCAGAACAATACGACTCAGCTGGCGCTGGATATTCGCCAGCTCAGGCTGATATCTGGGCCATCGGCATCATCTTGCTCAACATCTTGTTTTCTCGCAACCCCTTTACCACACCAACCGAAGCCGACCCACTTTTCCTCGACTTCTCGCGGGACAACCAGGCACTCTTCGATGTCTTCGCAGACATGTCCCAGGACACCTTCGAAGTCATCACTCAGTGCATGAGCTTGGACCCCAAGAAGCGTTCTCTCCAAGGCGCCCGTGATGCCATTGAGCGTGTCATCAGCTTCACCGTCTCAGACGAGCTTGAGGATGACTACCACACCATCTCTCGCAAGCCCATCGCCAGTGCCAACCGCGAGCCTCTCCGCACACCAACCATCAAGACTCCTCAGGTCGAACTTGGCAGCGCCTTCCCTTGGGCCAAGGCCTTGCACGCCAGCCCACCTCAGCCAATTCGCCAGCTGTCCATCATCCAGGACACAGAGAGCTACACCGAGGACCTGTTCCCCAAGTCCGAGGAGAGCGCGAAGGAGGATTGGTTTTCAACTGGTGCCCAGACTTCATCTATGACATCTGCCATGAACTCGTCGCTCGGCGGCTCTGTTTTCTCATTGGCTAACAGCCGCCCCATGATGAAGAGGTTCCCTTACTTGGCACCCATCTCCGGCTCTCTGCCAATCAATGTCGCTAAGCCAAAGGCCATGTCCTCTGTCTTCGGCAAGAAGGAGATGGTTTCCAAGAGCTGGAGCGACATGTACGATGAGGAGTTTGAAGAGGAAGAGCAGGATCATCAATTCAGCCGCCAGGCCCAGAACGCTCGCACCTTCAGCCACGATGAGATCAAGTTGGAGGAGGACGAGACTGCTGCGCAGTTTGCCGATGACGAGGAGGAGCTTGTACTTTCTACCAAGTCCTCTTCTAATGTAAATATCAAGCCAACTGTCAACGAAGTCGAGTCCGACCAAGAGAATATTAGCGATATCGATGGCGACAATGTCAACGATGGGTTCTTCTTCCAGAATTCATCGTCGCCCAAGACTGGCGCGGCCCTTTACTCTCCTCCATGCAAGCGCAAGTCTAACAACCCCATGGACAAGTGGGCTGCACTTGGTGCTCGTCGCCGAGCATACACTGGACACAGCGCGGACAAGGGCCCAGAGATTTGGCGCGGCAAGCGATCTGTAGGAATGGCATCATCAGCAACAACTGCGAGTTCCGGATTCGGAGCTCTAGGCGTTTTGGATTTCAAGCCGGCGGCGACCGGCAATGCACACAAGGGGAAGGATGGATCCTGGCTGCGCGGCAAGGATGTCCATCACACACCAATCTTTTCGCGAACGACGGCAGTATATCATAACCGCACACCTGCTAGGGAGCAGGAGAATGTAGATTATACTGCCCGAGAGGTTTATCGCAAGGATAACCTCGGAGACCTTGAGTGGGTTGGGGGCTGGGGCGACAGTGTCGCCGGCCTCCAATTGTAGTTTGGCTCTCTCTACTTTTCCAAACAGCGACCTTTTTTTATATTTTCATTCTTATACATTTCAACCATACATACAAAACAACACACAACCTTGACCCAAACCGACGGACGTCAACCAAAATATTTCAACATCCAAACGAAAAATCTCAACCAACTCCACTCTTTGAAAACACACCCACAAAACAAGAAAATGCATTACAAAAAAGCGACAAAAAAAACACCTGTTTTCAGAGAACTGGAACCTTTTCGAGAGATTTTTAAGTTTATAACTATTATGACGGACTCCGTTACAAACCACGGATTAAGGGAGGAGACAACAAACATGTGAATGGAGGAAGTGTTTATCGGGAATGGGATAGATAGAAAAGCTAAAAAGGCTTGAATGGGAAAGGATAAGGAATGGCGCCGCCAGAAGGCTTGATGTCTGGGGCCATTTGGGACTTAGCTTAAACTCGCGATTCTGTGTATAGATTTTCTGCTCTGGGGCTCTCTCGTATGGGAACCTTGGGGTGGGGAGACGTTAGGAATACCAGAAATTACCCGCTTAAATTACTGTCTTATTGCTGTTGTGATGCGATTGTATAGTGATTGTTTATGTCTATGATAGTATGTGATTGTGTATGTTTATTGTATGCGTATGTGATGATAGTACTTCTGTATGTGAATGATTATACCCATCTTCCACTACTCATCCACAGGACACCAGCCTCTATACCCAGCCAGCACCCTCTCAGTTCCAAACCTCCGGCCCATATCCTCATATCCTACACAACCCCTCCCACCAACTCTCCCGCCTCATCCAACCCTCTCACCTCCCCCCGTTCCACCATCCCCAAAACCACCCCATTAACCCCCGTCTCCACCCCCAGCTCCCTCCCCTTCCTCACAATCCACCCATTAATATACTCCACCTCCGTCCCCCTCCCCGCCTCAACATCCTGTAACATCGAATTCCGATTCCCCTTCGTAGCGGTACACACACCCTCCACCATCGCCCCCAATCTCCTCGCACTGAACCTCTCGGCCGTCAAATCATCCATGCTGCCGAGGGTAGATAGGTGAGCGAGTATAACAGCGCTCGCTTCATCCACCAACGCTTTCCGCAGATGTAACAGTGATGGATCAAGCACATCCCCGTTCGGGATGCGGAAGATAGCTGTTAAAGGGTTTATCACAGCGTTCGCGACGAGTTTCTCAAGCGTAACGCCTAGCAGCTCCCCTGCGTCTACCTCTCTCGCTGCGAGCGGTTCAGAGGACAATATCGTGTCAAGCAACCACCTCGCCTCCGCGCCGAGCGGCTTCTCATTCCCATCCCCCCCTTTCGTCATCACCGGCCCAATCTTCAGATCAGCAACCCCCGCATGCGTAGCGCTAAACTGCCCCGTCGAGAATACCCCGTGTATGACTATAGCAGAGAGATACGTCGGTTTCTTGCCGTCTGGGAAGAGCGCATCCACTTCCTCCACTGCACCTACCCCGTTCTGCGTGAATAAAATCGTTGAACCCGCTCCGAGGCGGTGGAGGAGAGGAGTAATTGCGGCGGCGGTGGAGGGCGATTTGGTGGTCAGGATGAGGTGCGTTATTGGAGCGCCCTGGGGGGTGATGAGGGAGAGCTCGATGGGGGGGG